>BCLG01001232.1:77483-99037 GCA_001602295.1 Zoysia matrella
AGAAAAGTAAATTTTTAATGGCAAATAAGGAAATGGTGTAATTTTTGACGGCGAATAAAGAATTTGCTCAAGAGATCGGTGCCCAGGCTATTTGCATTTCTGGTTTGGTTAAGTAAAAGTGTTTTAATTTTAAAGAATATACTCGTACTAATTCCAGTATGGGGGTCCAAAAACAGATGATTCTGTTATTTAAATTCTGAAGATAAACACAGTGAAATTTTTCACTTTTCAGTGCAACTGTATTGTACTAGTACTACTACTACTTATCTTATCTTTTACTATTTTCTTTGTTTTTTATTGTTCTGAAGGCTACTTATCTTATCTTTTACTAGTACTACTACTACTTTTTATTGTTTTTCTCCTTCCTTTATCTCCATGTTGAAACTCCAAAATGATACTACTACATTTTTTGCGGGCGGAGTGAATAAATGATTTGGTTACAACACGAGTTTGGTTTCTCTCTTAGAAAGTGAAACAAGTATTTAGAAATTTTTTGCACATCTATTTTTTGTTTGGTACACTCTTTCCCAAACACTAAAACCTTCTTTTGAAATGCAAGATTTTCGCAAAATCTCACGTGAATTTCATAAAAATATGTTCAATTTTATAAAAAAAATACAAGAATCAGAAAAAATTCCATTGTTTCAAAAGTAACTTAAAACAGCGTTCTTTACTACGGAGGCTCTGTTCGGAAGAGCTAAAAACTGCTGTTGCTTTGGCTGCCGCTGAGGCTCACAATAGAAAATTGTTCTGAGGTCTACAGTGCGCGCAGCCACAGCCCGCTGTTAAAATCAAAACCGAACGCAGCCGGAGTAGTAGCAACTGTAGCATACGGAAGGGATGCAGTTGTGCAGCGCATCTGAATCCCGGACGATGGCAACACGGATCAGATATCAGCTCGCCAACAACACGGATCAGATATCCCGGACGAAAGCACACCGATGCCTGCCCATGCTTTTGCCGGCCATGGTGCAAACTGTCCAGGGCACCGGTCCGCCTCATGCAATCACGCCGTCGGCGTCGTGCCACACTGGTCGACGGCGACGCGAGGACTTGTGGCCGCACGCCCGCCCGGTGGCGTCTCCCAGCTTCCAGGGTTCTCGCCCATATTACGCTCAGTGCGCTCTCGCGAGCGCCTTTCTAGAAGTAATACCGACGCTTCATCTGGTTACTGCTGAAACAACGGCACGCCGGCGATCGACCACTTGACGAAAGACGCCGACTGTTAACCCATCCGTTCAACGTGCACCGTGCAGCTGCTGGTCGTCTCTCATCCGCCACAACACGCCATGCCCGTGGACGGACGCGACAGACGAAGACGGACCACAGGACCCTCCGTCCGTGCGTTCCAGAGCCATGTGCGACGGATCCACGTGGCTCCCCGCTCCCATCCATCCCAGCGCCGTGCTCGCTGTCGCTTCGACCTCCGAACAGCGCCGGTACGAGCAAAACTGTTTGCTCGATTAATCAGTCTTGTTGGAACAAGCAAAGCATATGGCGGATCACATGCGTTCGGTTAGCAGTTAAGCTGAGAGCAACGCGCCACTTGACGCGTCAAAATACACGACCGGGACGAATCGCAATCAAGGAGCGATAAGCACACAATGTTTGGACTGGTACCTGTACGTCTGTCAGTCAGCGTCGCCGTCGGTCGCCATAGACACCCGCTGGGTTTTCTCGTTGTCCTTGTCGCCTGGCGGAGTATTTAGTCCAGTGCTTATCGCCTGTGCGTGGCTGCGTGGTGAGCACGCACGCAGGTTGACACAGCAACGGACAAACGGTCTCGATCGACTGTTCTGGCCGTGACGCGTAGTAGTATGGTCCGGGGTTCTTCATTTCGAGTTGTCTCTCTTGTCAAGTGATGGACTTGTCGTCCCGGCGTCACGACCGGGACAGCGAAACGTTTGTTTCCCGTGCCTTTCGTGACAACGGATGTGGACCTAGAGTGGCCCCGGGAAGGAAAATTTGAGAAAGTCAGGGAAACGTGTGGAGGACTTATCGACTTTGTTAAAAAATTGTTGTTGTCCGTTTCAGTCTCGGACTAATCTGAAATGCGATGTGCCTCCCCCTCCGCGCAAGCAGTGGTTCCCGTGGCGGCGTGCGTGTGAACGCGTCTGGGGCCGCGCGCGCGTCGCCGTCGTCGCGACGTTGAATTTCGGGGACGGCAGAGACGGAACTGGTGCTAGTAGTGCGATGGATCATTGGCGTGCGGGGATCGGAATCTAGACCCCAACATTAACCAGAAGTCTCCTCTCCGTCTCGTTATCATAAGTTTGGGGCTGCTCGCTCGGGGCAGATTCATCGGATAGACGCGATCACGAAACTGTTACGGCGGCCAGCCGGCACACATGAAAACCATCCGCGCGCATGCCCCCACCAACTGTAAACGTGCGTGCGCTCCGTCCGTTCCGCTAGCTGGAGCTGCCACCAGCTAACCATGACTCGACACCGGGTCCCTGGAGGACGACGCATGGCGACAGGAACCGCGGCCGGCCGGCATGATCGCCTCGACGACAGGTAGGGCTCTCGCGGGCCTTGCGGCGGGGACGCGGCGTCGTTCACGAGAGCCGCCTGCTCCAGATCGGTCAGATACGCGGATCTGGGCAACATTTCCTCTGTTTCAATCAGATCCAACTGGACCGAATCCATTGAATATTCTTGGCCCCATTCATGCCATGCGCTGATGGTCGTCGCAGCGGCTGTGTCCTCCTCTGCGCTGCGCTAGGCTGCCCCATGCATGTCCCCCACCTTGCCGCACTAACCCGTCGCTGCTTCGCTGCCACCTTGGGTGCATCGCCATCCCCATCTACAGTAGTCCTAATCACAATTAAAATTGTACAACCAAACCAAATGATCCAAGCAATAGACAAGCACGGATCCCACCCATGTGTATGTAATCTAAAACAATATGCCACGGCACTACAGTATAGAGACGCTGTGCATCCGTACGCCACGACGTGAAGCCGAACCAAACCCATTTGTTGTCGCACGCACATGTGCCTGCTTGCTTGCTTGCCGGCCGCTCCCTAACACGGCAGGCGACGCACATAACCGCAGAGCCGTGCTGGACTCTGCGCGATTAAACTACTCCTGCTGCTTCAGCGAAGTGGGTGGAATAGCGTCCTCGTCGAAACGACGACGGAACAGTTCCACACTCGTTCCGGGCGCACTGAAACCATCGATTTAATAGTCACCCCGCATGAAAGTACTCGTCCAGCAAACCAATAATCATGTCGAGATGGGGACAGAGCATGGTGGCGTCAGGACTCGGGCGTGCGCTGGATTCCAAAGCGCAAGCCGCCGGCACAGCGCCACGACGCAAAAGGTCACCGATGCCATGACGGACGGGGCCGCGCGCCACTACTAAATTCCAATTCGCGGCGAGATCGGTCGATCCATGCGGGACGCTGTAGATTCGCGCCTGTCTTCCCGCTGCGCGCGTCTGGCCCGGCGTCACGTTCTCCGGAATCAACTGCACATTCAACAGGCTCCGTTAAAATATGCTGCTACTCTAAGATTCATGTCAACAGGCAGAGATGCATGCGTGCGTGCGTGCCCATAGCCCTACAATCCGGTAGAGATGCCAGGGCCAACGTGGGTCACTGCCTCACTGGAGATTTATTCGCAGTGTATTTATAAACTAAAGTAACCCAGGCCTCATTTCAGGTGTCCCAACCTGTTCTATGCTCCGCTGGCTGTTGAGTTTGTCGACACCGAGCACAGCTGTTTGACTCGGGGTACATACATATGGATAGGACGATAGCTGTTCCTAGCTTTCTCAAGTTTTACAACTGTATCCAAATCACATCAGGCGTTCACTAGTACTGTACTACGTACTGTCCGACGTGTCCGGCCATCAAAGCACACCGTTCAAAATAGTGGCGGCAAAGATTTAATACAGCCCGCAGTGCAGTGAAGGGGTTGTGTCAGCATCGTTGCTCCAGTGGATCAACAAGCACAACAGTGGTTTACATGTCCTATTCCTGTTGATCAGCTAATGATCCTGGGCCCGGCTCAAACTGTTTATTGTTACAGACGCGATCACGGGGGCACAGTTCCTACACCTGCGAGTAGATGGGTGAGTGACACAAATAATTTCGTTGCCTGAATATCCTACTCTAATACTAGTAAAGTAGCTTTTTGGAGCAGCATCGTCACGTTATGAGCCAGCCAAGTATAGGCCGCGAAACATGCCGTGCAAAGATAGACAGGCTACGCTATATATAGACGACCATCGAACAGTGCTAATCACAGAATACTCCGTCGTAGATGGGACAGAGATCGAGCACGACGTCACAACCGTTTGTTTCAGCTTCTAATGGCTATGATTCTCTGCTACAGTGATTATTCTATAATACACGCTGCATCACTTCTTATGCTACAGTACTCACCTCGCATCTGCCTTCTTACATCCAACGGCTGCTAGTGCGACTGTTTAAGTTGCATCACACTAGCAACTGCACCGGAACTGTGTCCTCGTAGATGATATGTCTCCGGACAACCTAAAAACTTCGGCACCTAAACTAGTCACTAGACCTCGCTATAGCTACTCGGTGGATAGGCTAAGCCGCTAAGGTCGCTGGCAAAACGGATCAATCAACGACTGGATTATTATCAAGTGCTGCGACTTTATGCTGTTCGGAAAGCTAGTGCTCCTACTATGCGGCTTGGCTAGCCCGCGGTGACGTGCGGAGACTGCGGCCGCATCGATCCATTAGTGCTCGGAACGGTTGCGTTTTCATTGGTTTGTGATGAACGCCCGGTGATTGCGACGAAGCCAGCTGACCAAGTGGTTGGCTCCGGGTAAGCATGCAGGCGCGGGGTTTCGCTGCCGTGCGGCCGCGTCGCGTGGAGCCGGGCCCGCCTGCCGGCGATCCAACGGCAGCGGGCAGCGCGGCAGCGGATCCGCTTCCTCCATATGCGAGAGCATGAGCGAAGACCAACTGATTGAAAACCTGCAGAAACACATGCAAATCTGCGTCGTCAGATCGATTAGAACTAGTGGCGCCGATCGACGTGGTGCCGACAAAGACATGAATATAAAACTGTGGACCGTAAAATCGTTGCATGTGTTTTAATCAGCGAGTGCATACTGCATAGTCGTTCATCGTACTCAAAAAATACTGCGAAGTCGTCCATCTTACTCAACAAAAAAAAAAAAACTCACAAACAAGCGAGGTGGACCGAGGAAATCGCTGGGGTGCACCAATTATTGGAGCTCGCCCGTCGATCCGTACGTGCAAGTTGCACCGCACCAGCAACAATATTACAAGCAGCAGTACAATGACGTTGGGCACACGAGTCACATGACACATGGGTGTTGTGCTGTTTGGGCCTAGGAGTATAACTTTGGACCAGCGCATTCACTCGTTGGATAGCGCGCGCGCGATCGAATCGAGAGGGGGTCGGCCAACGGATCGAAGTGCCGTCGGCGACATGTGCACGTGGTACCCTCCACGTACTGTAGCAATCAAGTTACGGTAACGACGGTAGGATCTGGGGCACGACAAATACGTCAAGTTACCGTAACGATGGCAGGCCGGCTCACCTGCAACCATAACTCAATTGCGCCGGACCATGGGGGCGGTGCCGTGCCAGGATCAGGACGCACGCATGGGCACGCACGGCAGCGAGCGCCGTATGGTCCCCCGGAAACGACGATGCGTCCGCCAAACCCGCGATCCGCTGATCGGCAGCAGAAACTCATGATGCGTGTCCCGCCCCGCCTGCCTGTACCGCTCCGTGCCTGTCGCCTCATGTGGGCGAGGTTCCTGTTGTGGGTCCACGCCGTCTCCTTCACGCAGGTCGCCGCAGTCCGCAGCAACTAGCCGCCACCACGTGCCAGAGCGCGCAGACTCGTAATTGCTGCGCCCGCGCCGCGGTAGGAGTACGTGGAGACCGATCTACCGCAGCCGTCGTCGTCGCCTGGCCCGCCGCGCGTATTGTACTGCCCGTTCCTCTCCTCCCGTCCCGTCCCGAAAGCTACGGGACGCCGGCCGGCCCGTGGAGGCAGGCCCAGCGGCGGTGCGTACGGTGGCTCTAATCCCGTTCACACGGACCGCGGCCGGCCGTCGCTAGCGTCGGCCATCACTCGCCGCAGGGGTGTGGAGGACCAGTTGCATTCAATCGTGGTCCACGTACCAGCTGCTCGCGCGCACGAATCTCGCGTAGCTTTCGGCTTTTCATTCGCCCGGCTTTCTGTGCCGGCCGCGGGGCCCGCCGTCCTGATCATTCCGATCCTGTCGCGTCAGGTCGCATGACGCCGCGGCCGTGTGGGGACGGCGCTGATGCGATGCGTGTGCGGGCGGCTAGGCGCGTGCTGGACCGGATCGGACCGCTGTGGGGGTGGGCCTGGCTTGTCTGGTCTTGGGATGCAGATACCGCGTGGGACCCGCGACTAGGGTTTCTGGGAAATTAGTTACTTCCTCCGTCCCTAAGTGTTATTTTTTATTTTTTTAATCGACGTTTTACTTTTGTTTTATTAATTTTTTTGAAAATACAAAAATAAACAAATCAAGATTAAAGTACTTTTTAATAATAAATTGGTTCAAAATAAAATAAATATATTTTTTAATTTTTTTTAAATAAAATGAATAATTAAAAAAAGAAGTTTAAAAATTTAAAACCACTTGGGACGGATGGAGTACTATAGGTCCAAGACCGCCACAAGGTTGATGGCCCAGCTCACACGAACGGGCGATGAAAGAGAAAAACGAATTTATGAGACTTATCAACACAAAAAGAAAATAGCGCTTTCACCAAAGGGGAAAACATAGTTTGTGTGGTAAACTCACATTTTAGTACCCAGAATTTGTCGAAAAAAAAAGTACCCAGAATTTGAAAGAAAGAAACTCAAGCTACAAATAATTGTGGTACCAGTTAGAGAAAAAGTCATGGAACAGCAGTTTAATACTCTATGTTTGCCACGTTAGGAGTATTAGTTATGACGCCTGCAGTATCGATAGAATTCAATTATGATTTTTAGTCACGTAGCCCGTCTATCTTGAAGGAACAGAACAAATTATACTTATTGCAAATTACATAAATGTAATCAGCACTGATATTTTTTTGACAATGATTTCAAACTTGTTAAGTACTGTAGTACTATACTCTTTTTCACACTATCACACATCATAAAAGCAGTGGTACTAGATAGACTGTCTACCTGCTTTTGCTTCTTTCACGGGCTTCCCCACCATCCACACAAGAGCATTCCTCATTACACAGACACTGTTTTATGAACATATAGTAGCAACAAGTGCTAGCAATGGGTGACGTGCATGAAAGTGCCAAATTTTTTTTGAAAGGAGATGAAAGTGCCAAATTGACATGAGATAAACATATTTCTTTCTGGTCACATCACTCTTTTCTACGCCTGACAAGGACAATTAGCTAGTGGTTAATTAACCTAAACGACCTCAAACCTCAACTAAACGAGAGGAAAGCTTAGGGCATTGTTATCAGACTTCAGGCAGACGACAGTGGATTAAAGTAAGACGGTGACAGAGAGTAGTAGGTCTCAAGTCTAGCATTCGTTGGAATTCTCGCTGATCCACCGTACGAGGCACGGGAAAACAGTTGTTTAGTTCATCTTATTTGGACTTGTTTACAATCACCTCTCCAAGTCTCCATCCGAGTGACAAATGGCTCCTGGAACAAAGATATAGCTTTTGAAATACAGTTCGATCGATCCACTTTCAATATAGCTAGAGGATAATTCAATAATTTTGAACAGAACTCTGCAATGATCATCACAAATTAAGAGACCTGCTCTCTCTCACAATTTTTGTTATGGAAATCACTCTGCAACCTCATGCTGCCCGTGTATAATCTGAATAATAAACTGGAGGAGAAGTGAAGGTACACGTACACTGGACGTTGAGGTGAGGTCTAACCTCTGGTATTTTCCGGCGGCCGGACACACAAAGGTGGACAGCAAGAGCCACGTCAAAATCGTCATGTCACGACGCGTACGGACGGGGAGAGCGTGACAAGGAAGCGCGCTGCAAGTGGAGAGGCGTGCTGGACCGGCAGAGTGCAGGCGCACCCATCCTGATCCGGCCAGTACACGACACCGACCGGGATCGATCGATGTGCTTTCCAGCGTTTCACATTTGTACGTACTACCCCGCCCGGTCTGAAAAATGTGGGGGGCACAGGAGCGACGCACGAGAAAGGATAGCCGTTGCGTTGTTTTCCATGTGACGTGGACGTGAACGGCGAAGGAAAATACTCCATTGTCTTAGCATTTGCATGAGAGTGCCGTGTGCGCGGTACCTGTTCCCTGGGCGGCTGCCCAACTAATTTCCACTCAATTTTCTACCTACTGCCATCCATCACTTTAGACCGGACTACTGGTAATTAACATCAGGGTCACCGTCAACGCACGGTGCCCCGCAAGGTACATGGACTGGGGTTAATTAACAGGAGATGACCAAGGATAATACGTTCGCAACTGCCGACGTCTCCGGGTCTTGTCCGTGGAAAACCGGTGCCACTCTAATCTCTGCCCGGACACGGTAGCGACTTGTGTTGCCATTCTAATTCGTCCGGGCCGGCTATAGTTCGCCGGTCGCTGGGTCATGACGTACAGAAGGCTGCCACGCGCAGCTGAATAGCTGATACACGGTCGGCAGGGGCACCGTCGTGCGTCCGTGCATGTGTGGCCGCGCGCGTCGGTCGTCGCCCCACGACGCCTGGCCGGCCCGGCACGGCACTGATGCTGTCAGGCTAGCTAGACCCCAGCACCCACCACCACTCGGCCGCCGCGCGTGTGGCCTTTTGTTGACGTCGCCATCGTTGAATCGCTCGCATCGCGACGTGCATTGATCGATAGATCCCTGCTTGTTGGCTCACGGACGGACTCTGTGTTGCAACTTGCGGGTGGTCACGGTCACGCACGCACCGGCCCCCACGAAAACGAAACAAGAAGCAGACTCGCCGATCGATTCTATCTCCGACGTCTCATCTTTTTGGACCCGAGCTCATGTAGCCGCCAATCAAGCAAGCAAGCGCTGGAGCCACGCGCAGATGGACGTTCTATTTTTTTTTTTCCTGTCTTTGTCTAGCAGCTGGAATATTAGCTAGCTTCCGTGCACAATGCAGATTCATCCGGACCGGTGTCGAGAAGATACACGATTGAAGTTTCTACTAGCATCACAGAAGCTCTAAAAACCTCGTCCTTCTCCCCAAGGAGATGTGCACGGGCCAGCAAGGACGGTGCACTCGCGGACAGTGGAGGACCGATCGAGGCCAGACGTTTACGGGCGATAGCGAATCGCTACGGAACAAGAACTCAATATCGGGACGCGCGATGCTTATACTGCAGTGCGTAACGTTCCAAAACGGATGGGCACCGTGTCATTTTCTGGCTTCAGTACGTTTTTTTTTTGCATCGGAATGTTTGTTCTCCGTGAAAGGCCTCTTTGTATTATAGTAGTAGGAAAAAATTATGAATGAGGTCATTGTCTTAAGAAATCGAACGTTTTGCAAGATTCCCGTACTGTTTGAAGCACCAACTGTTGCATAAAATCCACTGCATCACTGTGAAGCACCCTGTACAGGCACAGCCCGTATATTTTCGTTCCCGTCACAAGGACAAAACGCCACTGTTGTCGTCGATACCAGCACAGTATCCTGGACTCGAGCTTGTTTCCCGGACTACAGTACAGCACAGTAGCCTGTTTCCGAGTCATGCATGCGATGCACAGCAGCACGGGTCATGAAACTTGAACAGTTGCAGCAGTAACCACGCACCTACTGGACCGCGCGGTACATGCCCGATCCGATCCGGACCGGACCGTCTCTGACTGTCCCCCCCACGATCCTGGCATCGTATTCGTCCGGCTGCCGCCGCTGCTGCCGCAAGGCGCTTGCACAGAAAAGTGAAAGCTATCCACGCCAATAGAAGACGAAGCAAGCAGTGGTACTGTACCGGCACTAGCATATACTGAACGCATGCGCCGTGCCGCGTGGATGGCATATGTTCCGCCTGCGAACTCAGACCAGATGCGTGCATGGGTGTGGGCACGGCAATGGCAGGTTGGCATCGATGGCAGCTGCTGATCCTGCTAAAAAAGCCGTCGGGGAAGTAGATCTGCAGCGACCAAGCCAACTTGATCGATCACTGAGGGCCGCATGTATAGCAATTCCTCTGTTGGTTGGACGGATGCTATCGTCGACTCACTCATCAATCCGTGTGGGGGCGCCTGCATGCAGCGTCGTCGATCTTGCATGGCAGTCGCATGCAGCTGCGCGCGGTAGCAGGGCGCGCCATGCCTCTCTGCTTACGCTTCGGCCGTGCCATGCATGCCATTCCGCGACGCCGGCTGATGACGACCACGCAGCAGAGGACGGGGACGGCCTGCCGTGCAGTGCAGTGGCGAAAGATACGGCAAGGCTGGCTGCCTGGCTTGGCTACGTTCGCGGCTGGCGGATGCCGCTGTAATGCTCCTGTAGCCATGGGCGCCAGCGCAGGGTCATCATGGATCGAGCGCAGGGTGAGGGGCGTTGCTGCCGGTGCCACCGACACGGCTGGCCGGGACCTCTGGCTTTACCGCGTACACGTGATCGTGTTCAATGCCACGCAGTCGAACCGCACAGAGCAGGCTGGGCGCTGTGTGGCGACGTGGCGTCTGTGCGAACGCCGCAGCAAGCAAGCTGGGAGTACGGAACTTGGCTGGTGCTTTGTGCGTGGACGTGTCCGCTCGGTTGGATGCGCTGATCAGCGCGCTAATAATCAGTTGGCTGTTGGCCTGCATGGTGCGCACGATGACTGGTGGTGAATTTAATCGCGATTCGTACACTGCCCGTTGGATATTCGGAACATGCACCGTTCGTAGTTTCGTACCCTTTGTGTTACTAAACCAGATCCACCATAGCAGTACATGTGGGCACATGCATGCGCTGGTACGATGTCTTTCCAAACCAACTAACGGCGCCATCCGACAAGATGGCAATCAGTTATTCGAGGATCGAATGTCGATAATTCTGAAATTGTCTTAAGTACTCCTACTAAAATCAAAATTTTTGATTAAAATTATACTATTATTATTCCAGCCAGACAGACCCAGGATGCTTAAACCGGTGGCTCCGAGATATGAAAAATAATTATATGGCACCGATGCCACAAATATTTTATGGCTCCGTATTTTATGGTTCCATATCTGTATGTTTGCTACGTGTTTAGATATTGTGAGTAGTATTATAACTCAGAGTTAAACGTTGTGTGTAGCAAAATTGTTTCATCTTATTTTTGTTTTGCAGTATAAAGTGTAAGAATATTTATATTTTTAAGCAGAGGTAATCTGTGTGTGACAGACATGTAAAAAAGGTGGTATAATTTTTTTTTTCACCGGTAGCATAAATTTTTTGTTGCCCCGTGGACATGGTCATGGCTTTCCCAACCAAGCCGCGTATATATAACGGCGCCAATGCCCGTCGGTTATTCCCGCTACGCTTCCTACCCACACCATCACTCTCTTCCTTCCTCGCCTTACCCGCGGCGCCGGCCATGGCCGTGCAGGCGCGGCACCTCTCCCGCGCGTTCCGGGTCACGGACGACGCCGCGTTGGGGGGTTCGGTGTTCCAGGACGAGTTCACCGGGTGCGCGCCGGAGGCTGCAGCGGGGACGACGGTGGACACAACGCTGCTCCGTGACTTCCCGCGCAGCGACCTGACGTGGAACCGCGGTTTCGAGCCGAGGAAGCGGGCGCGCGTGGCCGCCGCCGGGGATGGTTTCTTGTTCGAAGATCATCAGCGCGTGCCTCTGCCGCCCTCGGGGTGTTTTACGGTGCAACAAGTGCCTGTCGGGGATGACGCGCCGTGCGGAGCACTGGCGTCGACAACCGGGAGTGCGGCCGGTGTCCCGGGCGGCGGTTCCCGTGGCCGCGGCCTCCTGTCGCCGCTGTACAACCAGGGAGCCGAGATCGACGCGCTCATCAGACTGGAGGTATGTGTCTACCCTGCGATTGGCTGGAAGAAGCAACCTGTGAATTGGTTTTGTGGAAATGGAACGGCCGTCTGATTCGTGGTGTTCCGCAGAGCGAGAGGATGCGCACGGGCCTTGAGGGGGTGCGGCGACGGCACGCCCGGGCGCTGCTGGCCGCCGCAGAGCGCGCCTTCTCGAGGCGGCTGCGCGCGGTGGAGGCCGAGCTGGAGCGAGCGCTCCGCCGCAACGCGGAGCTGGAGGACAAGGTCCGGCAGACGGCCGCGGAGTGCCAGGCGTGGATGGGAGTCGCCAGGAGCCACGAGGCCGTCGCCGCCGGCCTCCGCGCCACCCTCGACCAGCTCCTGCAATCGCCATGCGCGGCCGCGGCAGCCGCCGTCGCCGTCGGAGAGGGCGAGGCCGAGGACGCGCGGTCCTGCTGCTTCGAGACACCTGACGACGCCGCGTCGAGGTCCAGGGCCGCGAAAACAGCGTGCAGGGCGTGCGGCGGCGGCGAGGCGTGCGTGCTGCTGCTCCCCTGCCGGCACCTGTGCCTGTGCCGCTCGTGTGAGGCCGCCGTGGATGCGTGCCCCGTCTGCGCCGCCGCCAAGAACGCCTCGCTACAAGTCCTGCTACCTTGAAGCCTACCTCGTCCGTCCAATTACGGAAGCCATTCATGCCATGGCATGTCAGCACTCGTATCGCAAAAGATGAGCTGCGGAACTGCGTTTCGGAAAGGAAATTCAGCTGGTAGCCTGGTAGAAGGGCGACCGACGCCCGCAAAACAGCTCATAGTTTACCAGGACAAGATTCATGCCACCGGAGTCATGCGTGAGTTCGGTCTAACGGACCGGTAGAAACAGAATACAGGCGAAGCGTTACGGGAGGAACAATCATGCTTCTTGCAGCAGGCATCGTCGGTACATAATTTTCTCAGCTGGCATGTTATGGATTCATTGGACCGCTGAGGCGGTGACCGGATAACTACTTTCCTGTCAAGACTCACTCTGCCGAATATTAGCAGCTCGGGCGTCTAAACGACGCACTGCTGCTTGTCGAAGTGGATTAATCACGAGCTCGTCTTCCGGGAACTGGTTTACCGGAGTTCTTTCGGAGAAGATGGGAAGAAAGAGGTATCTGTTTATCTACAGGTGTACAAATACAATCAGGATTTGGCGAGCGAGGGCTGTGCCAATCTGTCTGCATAATCCATCCCATGTTTTCAGATTATTCAAGAGCAGTGAACATCATTGCCTCCGAAGTTCAGGAAGAAACTCTCAAGTCTCTGATTCAGTAACGCTGCTCTGGGAGTGAACAGAGGACTTCCATCGAGCGGGATGCAACAAAAGCTCTAAACGGAAAATTGGCAAACCAGTAAAGGCTTCTGCAGAAACCTTGTAAAATGTTGAGAAATTATTAATTATGCAATACATTCTCAAGGATACAGGAGTCCAAGTTGCCAGCGTCTGCAAATGCCGAACGAGGCAGCTTAGGTCCTGTTTGTTTCACGTAGAGATTTTCAATTTGTATGTTTCAGCTTTTGTATAGACAATCTATAAGATTCTTGTCGGAATCGTGTATTTCGGGTATTTACTCCGGATACTTGACGATTTGTACTTGTACAAGTGGGTCAAGACTCTGAGGGGTTTTAGAGTCGGATGACGGCGCACGAACGCGCGGTCCGACCCTCGAGGTGACGATCTACGAAAGTTAAGTCTTAGCCACGTTAAAACGCACAATGACGTCGACCTCTGAAGGTCGACTCCCTTGTGGGTAGGCACGGCGTTATGTCGTATTTATTTCGGTGGCTAACTGTCAACCGTCTTGACGGGACGGGACGGGTTCACCACGACGATACTCCAGCTGAAGCTACAGTACCAGACGGGCCGCGGGAGTCAATGTACAAGACCCAGCGGCACTGTGGCTGACGCTACAGAACCGAACTGACGCTACAGTGCTGGACTGACGCTACAGTGCTCGTCACAATGTGCGACGCGACGGGCCACGCTCTCGCCTGGGCGTAACGAATGATGACGACGCCAGTGGAGGACTCACCTGTTAGCGAGACAGTAAAACCGCGTAGGACCCACTATTTTGTAACCTCAGGCCGCGCTATATAAAAGAGGGTTCGGAGAGCGACAGAGGGACAACGACGAACACAGAAAGAGACAGACCGAAACCTAGAGATCTCGCGTGTAACCGTTTACGCACGAGCAACCCCACTATCTAAGTGCCGGATCCTCTCCCGAAGAGAGAGTCCGACCCTTTGTACTCTTCCACCGACATGAACCATCCTCTGGACATAGGGTATTACACCGTTCGAGGTGGCTTGAACTCGGTAAAAAACTTCTTTGAGTCTTCCGTAGACTAAGTCACATCGAATACGAAGACACATCACCCTCTCGATCGTATCTCGTACTGCGCCGGTGGTCAGAACGTCGACAATTCTAACAATCATCGTGTCTGGCTGGAGGCTGCACATAACTTTGTAAAAAACGGAAATTTTAATGCAAATCAGTTACACTTTTTCTGACATCTTGATATTCAGTTAGCAGTTCAGTTTTCTGATATCTTAAAGCATTGTACTACTGCTCATCTAAACTGCGTGAAAGTGCCGGAGTTGTTTTTTTAATGTCTCGGCGACATCATCCACAGCGAGTCCTCAACGCCATGACAACATCGTTACATCGTGATCATCTATCGCGCGTGAAGCATGCACCGCTACTGTAGCTACCGAAATCTCGCACGGCGTGTTTCATGACAGCAGCCACGCGAACTTCGAGGCACGCCATTGACACTACTCGCCGGCGTCTGATGAACATCGATGGCGACGATGGGTGCAATGAGAACGGAACGGACTGGTGGATTATTAGCGTCATCAAGTCGCTGTCGTAACGCGATAGAGTAGTGGATTACTATTCAGCTCACAATTCTGTCATCTGCTAGCGTGCAGGAAAGAGTACTGTGTGATCCACTGTGCTTGCGCCCTTCTAGCGGTACAGGACACCGGTACCACTACGAGAGCACGGCATGGTGGTGGTCTATACAGTAGAACAAATCATCACTCGTTTCAGTAACAGCAGGTTGCTAATCATACGAATGCACTGAACAGTGCCTATAGATGATCTAGTACTGCTACTTGTAGAGGCAGTAAAAGCCAATTATTAGTACGGATCATGGCAAAAAATTGACAGGCTAAACTGCTCATTTACAGTACAAATATGATTGTCCTAACTGTGTTATGAAATGGTAGTATCCATGTGGGCTGGAGAACCAATTACAGTATTTTTATGCAACCTGACAGTTGACGTGAACTGCATTTTTTTTAAAGTCGTCTGGCCTGATATTACTATATCCGCAACTGTATTTTATCTTCCGTACCCCGGGCAGGAAGGCGAAGTACAGACAGGCGTCGGTTTGTGTTCTTCCCTGCCGATCACGCGGATTTTCCGGTGACGGATCCTCGAAGGCACCGGTGGCAACCTACTCCCTCCTTCCTCAAATATTATTTTTAGATTCGATTAAAGTCAAATTTTATCAACTTTGATTAATAATATTTATAAATTTAAATAATTTTTATATAAAAAATTACATATTATGAAAGTATGTTTCATAAAAAATCTAGTAATATAATTTATATATAATAAAATATTATTAATTTTATATTATTAATGATCAAAATTAAAAAAATTTGACTTTCACTAAATCAGAAATAACTTATTTTTAGGGACGAGAGTAGCGCCGCGCAGTCTACCAGTGGCTCACCTGACACCACCACCATGCTCTCTGCATGTTGCCGTCTCGATCTGAATCTCTGAACGCACCATGTGTTGGGTTACTGTTACATTGCTATTACCTGCGCGCCGCGACTCATGATTCAGGGAACTGTGAAGTCGTCGTCTAGCTCAAGGATTGCAAACAAATGGAGTAGTACTGCTGAGGCGGTGTACATGCATCTCAATGTTTGGCGTATCTTGCAATAATTGTGTTGCTACTGTCAGCAATTTTGGAATAACCACTTGGAACAGCGGTACATGGCGATAAGTTTGGAGCCATTCTTCAGAACTCTGATGACACCTGAAGGATAGATTGAGATAGATCTAGAATTTCTTGCCAATCTTTCTACGAAAGAATCCTATTAGTCAGCTTGAATACACATCGAACCCTTGCCAACCGGTCACAGTTGATTTGCCTGTTGTCAATTATGTGCCTGTAGAATCTCTTGCGTTCCGGAACGCGGCTCTGTTACACTACACATCGATCGATCGAACCCTTGCCAACTGCGCGTGCATGGACCGGCATTGGTGCCTACTACGCGGGAGCAGTATCACGCACGCCTCCCCCGCCGCCACACGCGCGCCTTGCTTGCGTGACGAAGCTGTAGCTCTGTACCTGGACGCGGCGTCGTCGTTTGCGTCCGCGGCCCGCGCCTCGACGCAACACGACTGCGCGTCCTCAGCCTCTCACCCTCGCCGTGCTGGGCGACTGGAGGAGCTGGCCTGTCGACGGTGGCGCGGATATTCTTTTGTTTCTCACGTTCCATATACAGCCGGCGATCGGTCCGTGGCACATGCATCTTTGACGACAGAACTTTAACTATCCAACAGCTGTGGCGGCTGCTGTGCAGCGCCAGCAGCTAGACGATCGATCGAGCAGGAGGTTGACTCGTCGATCCCCACCGTGATATGGCCCTCTCCCCGCTCTACAGTCTCGGGACTAGATTCTGCACGTTGTGGCGCCCGCGCGCGGCGCGCCGATGATAATAAGGTCTCGTGTGACGTCGGTGTTGTTTTCTTTTCCTGTGTTTAGGAGCGCAGATTTGAAAGTTTCATGTCTAGAGAATAAATCTGTGAGAGGTTCGAAGGTAGTCAGTACCTTCGGATCTCATAGATCCGGTTGCCGGAGTTGAGAAAAATGACCTGGTGGCATTCACCCGTTTGTCGGTGCAGTCCCGCGCTAGGGCAGCGACGGTTAGAGTAGACGGGTTAAGACGTAGAGCTCGCGACGACGTCGTCGATCTCCCGGTGACGACGATCGATCGTCGTGGCGGTGACGGCGGTGGTGTTTCCCGTCGGCATAGCGCCCCCTCGCAGATCGAATTAGGGTTTGTCGGTGGGATATGACGGTATAGACGAACTCGATGTGAGTACCGACCGTTCCCCACCTCTATTTATTGTGGCGCTGACGATAGGAGCCCGCCAGCCATAATGGGCTGGGCGCCCTCGATCAGAGCGCGATTAGATCAAAAGCCCATTTAAGCTGTTGGGTCAAAACGGGTGGAGATCAATTTCTAACATTCTTCCTCTTGATCTCACCTTATACTTTTATCTTTAATACTTTTTAACTTTACTCATTCTATTACAGATTAATGCATAGAACTGTTTCATCGTCACGATCAATCGTCGATAGATTTAACAGCTACAATACATTTTTCTGTTCTGAAATAGTTATTATATATTTGGGTCATCTTTTAGTTCAAGAATCACAGCCTTTCCCTTAAACCCATGCCGACAACATGTTCAATGAATACTTTGTGTGGTAAGCCTTTAGTAAATGGATCCGCTAGCATCATTGCGGTACTTGTATGCTCAAGACTTATGATTTGATCTCGACCTTTATCTTTCACAATATAGTATTTTATGTCAATATGTTTGGCAGCACCACTTGACTTATTGTTGTGTGCATACGTTACTGCGAGTTTATTATCGTAGTACAATTTAAGTGGTCCATAGATGTCGTCAACCACTTTTAGACCGGGTATGAACTTCTTAATCCAGTTCACCTGCCCTGTAGCCTCATAACATGCAACAAACTCGGTATATATTGTGGACGATGTAGCGACGGTTTGCTTTTAGCTTTTCCACGAAATAGCTTCTCCAGCGAGAGTAAACACATATCCGGATGTAAACTTTCTATCATCTCCCGCATAATCAGAATCCGTGTATCTCACTATATGGAGTGAATCTGATCTTCTGTATGTCATCATGAGGCCTTTTGTTCCTTGCAAATAGCGCAAGACTTTATTTATCAATTTCTAATGTTCTATTCTAGGATTGCTCTGAAATCTGCCAAGTAACACGGTAACAAATGCTAAGTCAGGACGTGTACATACTTGAGCATACTGTAAGCTTCTGACAGCTGAAGCATATGTAACCGATTTCATTTGATCGATCTCATACTAGTTTCTGGGGCATTGAAAATCCCCATATCTATCACCCTTGACTATAGGTGCAGGTGATGGACTACATTTATGCATACTATATTTCTTTAAGACTTTCTCGATGTATGCCTTTTGTGACAGTCCTAATACCCCTTTGTTTCTATCTCGATGAATTTCGATACTCAGAACGAACGAAGCTTCACGCAGATCTTTCATATCAAAGTTTGAGGACAAAATTTTCTTTGTTTCCGGTAGCAGATTGACGTCATTACTAGCCAGTAGGATATCATCCACATACAAGATTAAAAAAATAAATTTTCCATCTTTGAACTTTGAATAAACACAGTTGTCCTCTAAATTTTCTTTAAACCCAAATTTTTAATTGTACCGTCAAACTTTAAGTACCACTGTCTTGAAGCTTACATTAACGCATAAATCAATTTCTTTAGACGGCATCCAAGTCTTTCATTTCCTTCCACAACAAAACTTTTCGGTTGTGCCATGTAAACATTTTTCTTCAAATTCCCATTGAGAAATGCCGTTTTTACATCCATCTGATATAACTCTAAATCATAATAAGCCACTAGTAAGTGGTTTAATGAGGGAACTCTTCTTGTCTACAATTCGTACGGTGTTTTGGGCACCGACTTACTTGGTACTTTGTTGAGAATATGGATGACGGTTTTTAACGCCTCCATCCAAAAACTCAATGGCAGTGTGGAATAGCTCATCATGCTTTGCACCATATCCATCAGGGTACGGTTGCGTCTTTCGGCTACTTTATTTTGCTGAGGTTCGTCCGGTGTAGAATACTAGGTCACTATGCTATTTTACTGTAAGAACCTTGCAAAAGGTCCAGGAACTTGGCCATATGGGGTATGCCGACCATAGTATTTTCCCCACGATCGGATCGGACTATCTTTATCTTTAAATCGTGTTGATTTTTAACTTCAACTTTAAATATCTTAAATTTATCTAAGGCTTCATTTCTTTCTTTGCTTGATAAATATATCCATATCGAAAGTAATCATCCGTGAATGTTATGAACGAGTCATAACTATCTATACTCTTCACAGAAAAAGGACCACAAATATCTATGTGCATGATTTGTAGAACTCCTGTGCTTCTTTTTGCATCTTTCTTAATTGTCTTTACATATTTTTCTTTGATGCATTCTCTGTATTGTTCTAAGTTTGAGAACTCTAGTGGAGGAAGAATATTATTCTTAACTAGTCTTTTTATTCTCCCCCTCGAAATATAGCCTAAACGACAGTGCCATAATTTCGACGACACATCTAGAGTTCTTTTTTGTTTTCTATTTTCATTGATAGACGAGGATTCGTTTATCTCGCACACAACGTTCTCATTATCGCATACGACATTCACATCATCACGTAGTGATAACAAATAAAGCTCATTTTGTAATATGACAAGACCAACACATTCTTTATTAAACATTATTTTACACTTGCTATTTCTAAAATGACAATCATAACCATCATTGTCTAAACATGAAGCACTAATCAAATTTCTCTGTAGAGAGGGTACATAGAGAACATCTCTAAGTATAAGAGTAAAACCATCAGCTAGCTCTAATGAAAGATCACCAACGGGTTCAACTTCTGCTCAGACTCCATTTGCAACTTTAATGCATCTTTCTCTTCTTTGCGTAGTCCTCGCCGAACGGAATGCCTGCAAGAAATTTACAACATGAACAGTTGCTCCAGAGTCAATCCACCAAGTAAATTTCGAATATTGTACATACAGGGATTCATTTATAAAGGTAATAATGTTCTCACCTTTCTTTACCATGATCATCTTTAAATAGGAGGGACAATTCTTCTTATAGTGTCCCGTCTTCTTGCAGTGAAGACACTGGTCCTTGTCTACTGCAAATTTATTCTGTTGAGGCTGATGGCAGGGGCTTTTCTCTTGTTCTTTGAGGAGTGACTATTGAAATTCTTTCTTTTGTTGTACTTCACATAGTTGATAGAACCACCATGTGAAGCTTTAATTCTGTCCTCCTCTTGCACACACATAACTATGCACGTTTTCAAGTCTCATGTCTCGGGTTGTATATTGTAGTTGATAACAAAGATGTCAAACTTTTTTAGCAAAGAAGCAAAAATCATATGGATAAGGAGCTCATCTTTGAGACCCAGATCTATTGGTTTAAGCTTGGATGTCATATTGCTCATCCTTAGTATGTGCTCTCTAATGCCATCGTTACCACCAGAGTACCTTTCTGTCACAAGTTGCTTAATCACTTGTGTGACATATCTTTGAAGAGCCAGTAAACTGATTCTTTATTCTTTCAATGTACTCTGTGACTGTGTCACACTCTGAGATTGAGCTCACAATTGCCGGCTCAATCGTGTTCTTTATCACAGCCATACACTTTTTGTTGGCTGTGGTCTATTTTCTATGCTCAAGGTCATAGAACATCTTTAAGGGATCATAGTCCCTCTGTCTAGTCTGCCAAGCAGCCTCAGCCTTATTTTCTTTCATCACTGGCTCCTCAGGCTCAGTGGGACATGCTGTGATGAGGACCCAGTCCACCTCAGCCAAGATAAACGTTAGGTCTATTTTTTTCTTTCACTCTCCATAGTTGTCACCTTTGAGAGTGGATATCTCTTTGATACAACTCATTAAGTTGTATCCGCCTGTAAATAAATTAAATAAAGTGAGAAAATAATAACAGTAAAATTATATGTCTTATTTTCAACGTTGATCAAAATTATGACACACAATTTTGTCTTATACATTAAATATACATCACCGTTGGGTAGAAATAGAAATAATGCATAAAAATATCAATTATAAAATTATAATACTGTTATTATCAACGTTGGTCAGAAAATAATAATATCATAATTACTGAAATTTATTACTATTTTTTTTCAAAATTAAATTCTCGCGTTGGTTCGAATTTAATAATGAAAATAATTTCTTTAAGTACGCAGCGAAAACAAATTTCTTTAATTTTTGGAAGCATTTACTTTATTTTTCTATTATGTCAAAATTATCCTGCTGGTTCAAATTTTAACAGATTTAATTTGGTAAAAAAATTACCCAATTAATCAATTAAAATGCCTCTGAAAAAGAAAAAAAATCATTCGAAATTTGGGCCACAATGACCTTTCAGTCTGGCCCATTAGCCTTTTTCATTTCATACAAGACAACCTGGGTTTGGGCTGAAAAACCTCTCTCTCACGTGGGCCAAATCTAGCCCATCTAACCACCTGCGATCTGAACCGTTGGATTCAGATCTAACAGACGCGCTCTTTTTTGGGATATAAAAGGACTGGACTCCTCTTTCAACCCTAACTCTAAATCATTTTCCTCTTCCGAGCCGCCTCTGCTGACACGCGACCCCTCCTCGGTCTTGCCACGTGAGCCGAGCGAAGCGACGCGGCCGTCTGGTCGCGCGCGGTCGTGCGCCCAGGCGCATCTCTCGCTGCCCGAGGC
>BCLG01001232.1:103617-123188 GCA_001602295.1 Zoysia matrella
TCTGAAACTTTTCTTTGGTTTTTGTACAGTTATATAGAATCGTATGCTGAACAGGACATAGTCAAAGTTGCATGATGCAATCCAAAACCTTACCTCTCTGTGGAGCTTGATACTGTGGAATGATTTCGACAAAGCAGGTATCCCTGAATGATGTTAGAAGGCAGATTTTTGCAGCAAACTGACAAAAAATGAAGCATTAGCTGTTTTCTTTCTGAAGAGATCCCATGTTGTGCAACAGTAAAAAAAAAATATATAAGAAATCATGAGTATCTGTTTGCCATGAATCCAAATACATCAGAATAATACAAACTACGAGATCATTTACATTCTACTCCTAAGGTCCAGGCACAGATAACACATCTTTTTGTATTGCATTCAGTAGATACAAGTAATAGCTATTACTGGCATGGTAACACAAAGGATAAACAGTTGCAGTACTAGAGTCGATAGAGTGAAAATTAATCTGCAAAAATAACGATCAAAACATAGCTGAGTAGGAAGAGAACCAACCCTGTCAGCAGCTGCTTGCAATGTGACATGGTCACCCCATTCACCAGACCTGCAGTAAACAGGCATCACAGCTATAATGATTCAGGAAGTGTCTTTAATGAAGCAGCAAAGTTAAAAAAAAATGAAGCATCAAAATTGATAATAGAAAAATACATACTTCTTCATTTTCTTATAGTAATGTTTATATTTCATTGGAACGTAACCTTCGTACAAGGACTTGTGTTCCTTGAGCTGCACAAGGACAAAAAACATCATATATAAGCACACAGGTCTCTCATCCAAGGAATAATCAAACAAATAATCAATAACACTACAAACTACAAAAAGAAAGGCAAGAATCATCAAATAACAAGCATACATTCAGCAACCATTAACTAAAGAGTGGTGTTTCCAGTATGATTAAAGTGATCAGCGTACCTGCTTTACAATCTCTTTTCGGACATGCTTGTGATATTCAGGCAATCGGTATAGCTGGTCTGAGAGTGCACGAAACTGCGCAAAAAACGAAACCAACCGCGTAACCATATGGCAAAGAGCATAAAATAATTATCAGATTTCATCAAGTAAATAGAATGGGCATAAGAAGCCGGTGAACCTGACAATTTCCATCACCAGCTACCCGCACCTCACACAAGCCATATGCATTAAGCCTGCAAAAAGCTCTTACATCAATGAAAATATACTGATGTTCAGTTGAAACAGCAGAAGGTAGTTACAAAATACTGGGCTTCCATCTCCATAATGCGCATACTATGAAGGGTCATATTGTTTGGAAATGCTGATACAACATACAAATGAAATGGACATAATTATACATTCTATTCTGCATGTCCCATAGATAAAATATTTCTGAAAGAAAAAGGGTGTGATCTATACGCTTGCACCGAAGTTTCATTTATTTTATTCCGCAAGATCCTATACAGATTTTTATAGCAGGCAAACTCTACACTAAACAGTCAAGTGTTTGACAAAAGACTACTGGAAGCTTGAAGTAACCAATGTTCAATGTTCGGAAAATAAAGATCTTTGCAGAATAAGAGAAAATACTGAAATATATTCTTATGAATGAATACTTGTTAATGCTTGAGCAGATTGAACCAAACTAAAGTTCATGAAAAGTAACCTATCGAGAAGGCGATAATGGTCCATTGTGGCATCACTATATGTTGGGAAATATGAGTTAACCCGGGGAACATGCTGCACAATTCATAGTAAAATGAGTATCAGAGAAGAAGCTTTCATTCAATCAATAAATGTGTAGCAAAACGGGAAAGAAATAATGTGCTTGCCAAATAAACGATCAACTGTTGCGTACAAGAAAAGGAACAAGAGAATACAAATAATAGAAAATCATGAAACATCTTACAGGAATTGAAGTTAAATTTGTGAGACGTTTGGCCATAGCACCATCTAACTTGGCATATTCTTCTGTAAGAACCATTGCAATCATCCTGTCATCATCAGTCTCGCTCCTTTGGCTACTCAAATATGTTGAACTGGATGAGGCACTTTCATTTGGATACCTGTGTGTCATCTTTGACCTAGATCCAGGTTGCCATGAAAAACAATGATAACATCAAAAAATGATGCGGCAATCAATGTTGAACTATTGGATGAAATTGAATATCTAGAAACAATGAAATACTACCTCCGTTCCAAAATAAATGTGCGTTTGGGTTTCGTGTAATCTAGCTTTGACCAATGTTGTCTATAGATTTGGTTAAATTTAAAAACCTAGTATTTGTACTTTTAAATTCGTAAGGTTTTTTTTTGTTAGAACACTAGGCCTTTGTAAGCTTATGAAGGGGCATCAGCGCTGCTACCTACTTCCAGAGCCTAAAAAACTTATACATTTTGTGGCTACACATACAAATGCAGGGCCAGTTGTTCCTTCCAGACAATAACCTTTGGATACTGGAAGTATAAAGATGTTTTAAGTAGGCTGACTAGCCTGAATGTTATACCGTATCTGTTCACCTTTTTCACCGAATCCTGCCCACCAGTGCTGTGTGTCAGGATCTGACAGACTCCGCTTTCAATTTTGACTAAAAACACATCGCCACTTAATCACGCCCGAAAAAGATTGAGCATCCACGGTCGGTCACAGTATCGCTGCTTCCCACGAAACCAGCAAATTGTTTCGAAGTACAATTTCAATTCCTGAATTCGACCAATAGCACAAGGAGCTAAGAAGACGATAGTAGTAGATCGTAACAGCACGCCGTATCGAGCCGAGCACGCACTTGGGGATCCATTCGGGGGAGGGCGCTCTCTGCGAATCAACCTCGACCGATTCAGCCCAGCGGACCGACGAGATAAGATCCCCAAGCAAAGTCTCGACGGATTCGACTCCAGTCTGTCCCGCGTCGGCCAGCGAGAATCTCCGGCGCACAAAGATACGCCCAAAATGGGAAATTCCACCGGAGACGAAGAAACAGCTACGGTTTCCGAATAAAGAAATAGCGACAGCGCGAGCAAGGAGAAGAGCCGTACCACACCAGGGCACCACCGGCAGCGGCGGAGGAAGAAGAAGGGGAACGCCGGCGAGGCGGCGGGGTCAGGGGCCGGCGCTCTGGACGGTCGCGAACGCAGCTTGTTGGGAGCGCGGCGCGGCTGGCTTTGATGGCTTCCGTTGGGTTCGGCGTGTTGGGACTTGGGACTCTTGGGAGCTGCCGCGGTATCTTCCGCGAACGGACTTGTCTACCCAACCAGTCAACCACTCCACCACTCGCCGGCCCTCCGGGCCCACATTAACTTCTCTTGCTGTATGATGGTGGGCCATGACTCTCTCCCCAGAGTTGCTTGGGCCAACAACGCCGCCGATGCTTCTGCCAGAGGGAGAGAAGGTCAGGCGTTGACGTGTTTGGTGTTCCCCAGAGGGAGAGAAGGTCAAACCTTTTCACGTTCGCTCGTCAGCGATCCAACAACGGAAGCGCACACACACGTGAAGGATTGCATCTGCTGGTCTGACGTTTTAAAAGTTCAAACTGATCGTGTCAGATTAATTAAGAACAATAATTTTATAAAAGATATTGATGTTGCCATTAATTTTTACAATCAACTTTGACTATTTGTCTTATTCAAAATATTAAGCTACGATTCAAATAATTTTAATGATAAATCAAATTATATTAAAATATATGAAATTTAATAAATTTTTTGAATAAAACGAATAGTCAAATTGAATTTAAAAGTCAACAGAGACATCAATTAAAAAACAGAGAGAGTAATTGCTTGTGTGACCATGTTTTGAATGCTAATAGTCAATTTGATTTTTTTTAGCAAATGGGTCAAACTGGCTATTTAAAGTATAAAAAAAGTTTCAAATAAGCAAAGTTGAAAAAATGGGCTAAATTGGCTCTTTAAAAGAGGGCAAAATAAAAAACAAGTGCCTCTTTCATGAAGAATCTGTGAAATTTTATGGTGTCAGCTGACAACAACTACACCTAGCTTTGCCCTGTTTAAAGAGTGGAGAAAATATAGGAGTATTTTAGTAGAAAAGGATTGTACGGAACAATCAACTATTGTCTAGGTCTTGGCCTCGTGCCCATGCAATGTGCCCATCATCCGTCTTCTCATATATAAGATACGTTTTTTTTTTCCCAAAAAGGCACTTGTGAAAATTAGTTTTTGTATGTACCATTCTGCATGTAAAATTTTAGGCTCCATATGAGCTATGCATCATATGCTTGACCATTATTTTATATAGCTCAGGGTACTTATTTTGTTTGTCAACTCAATGGATATGATACAATTGTACTGCTCCAGTCATGTTAGTTTATATCTCCTTTCTTTCATGATAAAAATGATGTGAGCACAACCATAGACCCCTTATTTGAAACTCAAGGTGCATGCAACTTACCGAATATGTGCCTTTTAAAAAGTTATATCTTGAGGTCCAACTCTGCTCTAAATACTCATACAATGAGATCAGGGCGATCTTATGACGTTTGTTCGGACTCTAACTCACTTATAATCCCCTCATTCCAATTAGTGTTGCAAGCCATGGTGAGGAAGAAGTCAGTGTTTTCATGCTTTTACGCTAATGGCATGGTATCATAATATCTGTATTTTTTATTCTCATTTTCCCTGATAAATGATCCTAGAAGGATGGTTCGATTGTCGACTACATTCCTTGAGCTTTCAATTTTGACGTACATTTCGATCAAGTTGGAATAGGTATTACCATAAAGCATGGTGTTAATACACCATGACATATCTGAAACTTCTAGCAATAGCAGTATATAAAAGAGATGCATAATTAATTACTCGTATATATTACACATTGTTAATCCATTAGACGTATAATTTGATTCTACCAGCGATTACAACAAGAGTGAAATATCTCAACCAAATTGATGCTGATCTTTAGGATCTCATGATGCTAGCTAATCTTCCCTTTCGGAAAGAAAACAAAGGGTAAAAATCACGTCATAGCAGCCATAAAATGGTTAATATATTTTATGTTGTTGTTACCGAATAAAATGGCACAACATGTCAATAACATCTTTTCATGTTATTTTCATAAAGAGCGAATTTGATACATGCTATTACAATTTTGCAAACTTTGAAATGTGCCATTGATGTGTCAATAACAGATGGGGTCCTGCAAGTGAATGACATGTGGGCCCGAATGACATATTTCAAATTTTATAGAATTGTAATAGCATATATGAAATTAATCCTTTCATAAATCATCAATGTATGAGGTTTTGGTCATACTAGATGTAATCAAGTTGTTGCAAACTCCTTAATGGCGCACTTGTTCCACAAGCTATAGCTTGCGAATTTGAGCCACTTACAACAGAAACCTAATAAATTTAAATGTGTCCAAGTTAGCCTCATGATGTGATCGCCTGCAAATGCATGGCAAAAACAAAAAGATTAGTCCATTGCTTGCGAATTTGCGCCAAAACCATAGATACATCACTGCAGCCCATGTGGACACCTTTGAAATTATACTACTCCCTCTATTTCAAATTATAAGTCACTCTGATCTCCTCAAGTTTTCTCGAATTATAAGTTGTTCTCACTTCTCGTTACACTTTTTTCTCTTTCTAATACATCTTCACTCTATCTCTCTTCTCATTTTCAAAATATCCTACTTTTTTTATTTTTTTTAATTCACGTGCCCAGATCCACTTTTTTAATTCACGTGCCCAGCCCCAATAGGACGGAGGGAGTAGTATTTTGGTGGGTCGTAACATAGTCAGCGCGATCTAGAAAACTAAGGTAGTGCATGGTTGGTGAAATGAAATTGATGAATGGAATCATCCTGGATGAGAGGTCCAGGACGAGGCGGTCCTAGGCAAGATGGTACAAGTAGGATGTTTGGATAGCTGGATGAGATAGTACATGATTATGTTTGATTTATTGTATGATGGTACAAAAATGTGTTACATCACTTATAAGATTTTATTACACTAACATAGAACTTATTATTTTTAATGATGACATTATTTTATATCTATAGGCATTAATAAACTACACTAATTTGTATTAATCCTAACTAATTACCATTAATTGTATTTACTAAGCATCATTGAATTTTATTGATAATTAATTGGTGTAACTAATAATATCTAATTACAATAAAAAAATAGCTAATTATCCTTAATAACAACTACTATTAACTAGTTGCGCTTAATCACAAATAATTAGCAGAGCTAACAAAGCCTCGATGGAATGGTTCAGCCTTTTTGTTTCCTATACGAAATGATCCAACATCTGAGAGAAATATTCTAAGAATCTGTATGAGTTGTCTTGTACAGATTGGTTCAGTCCACGAACCAAACACAAAGTAAATGTCAATGATACTTTAACCGTATCAAAATATAGCTTCCATTCTAGATGTGCATCTGGTTGGTCCGAGCAAGAGATAAATCTCATACTAATAATTTTTGTAAGACGTATGGAACTAACTTTGCATGATTGGTATCTTGATAACTAGATGACTCCCCAGTGCGTTGCTCCGAAACTTATGGATGATTAGATGATAATATAAAAATAAAGTTTGGAAAATACAATCCTGAACAATTCAATGGAAAGAACTGTGTATTAATGAACAATTCTGAACCTTTACAGACTCTGGACGGGAAAAATTAGTCATAAATTATTTCACATGCATGATAGAATATTATATGCAGGTTACAGAGTAATGCGGATTGACGGGTGTTTTTTCCCAGTTCGTACAATACAAACTACATGATATCTCCTATTATCATATTATCTTGCTAAGTAGAAAATGAATAGGAGAACTTGATGCATTGAGATACAGAAAATTCTGATTCCGCAACATAATGGAGCACTGATTCCACAATGGCATAGCAATGAAATTATAGGGATTGCTTCTCTGTCTGGCAGCCAAATGATTGTTCCTGCATAAAACTCTCACATAAACTAAGAGATATTCTTGAAAAGCCAACTAAAAAATAAAGATGTGAGAGCAAAATCTAACCTTACATTTTGTATGTCCTCTGAAACTCACCCCGAGAACAAAACTTGAGAATATCAATCCTCGATCCTCAATAGCCATTTGAGGCATGTTTTACCTCAGCCAAAAATATCTAGATGACACATTTTACTGTGTTACATATTTGATCATTAATAAATCTCTGAATGCTAATTGCATCCTTTAGTAGACTGATACTTAACCAAATAATTTAATTATTGTGTATTAGAGTCAGCACAAACCTTTATCGACGGACTGTATACAGGAAAAACAAATATCAACTGGTTACTCTATTCTGACCATACAAAGGACAACAACACCAATTTCAAAAAAAAGGACAACAATACCAACTCCTCCATGTTCTTTCATAGGCCTGCACAACAGCGTGACAAAATCAGCCTTTCATCATGCTGCTGTATGTTTCAGTTCTTCACAAAAAGAAAAGTGTAAACTACTACAATGAATGATATGAAACCTACAGAGCACACTTTCATTATCAACCTTCTCTAACCATGACAGATAAGCTCTAAAAACATAGCAATAGGAGGAGCACTTATGCATGCGGCAAAAAGAAAACTTTTAACTTTTGATCAATCCAACAGCGTTACAGCTGACAAATTAAAGAGACATAATATAATAGCTATCAATGGCCATGGGAACATATGGATATATTGAATACTTAAAAAATGCCTGTTGATGTAGTATTGGTACATTTTTTTTATAATTCTTAAACCTTTTGAGTAACTTTTTTAAAAAAACTAAACCTTTAGCAGTAGTTGTAGTTGTTGGTCTAAATACATCACTGTAGATTTCCTATATTTTTTAGCAAATTGTATATACTCTTTTTCTGGGCCCGCTGTAGCAAAGTATGGGATTCATCTCATACCGCAAGTGCAGTCCTTGAAGATGTTGCTTTCCAACTGGAAATCGCAGTTCTTTGCGCCAAGGTGGACATACACGGTGAGCATCATTTGGACAGCAGACCAGTGGTGGATGTAGTATTAGAATTCACCTGTGCAAACCAATCACTACGATTATGAAGAGTGAACTGAAAATATACACATCAACAGAATAATGTATAGTAATGTGTTCAAATAAGATAAATTAGATCTTTTCTGCAAATAAGGCAAATTCCCATGCTTTTGCAGTAGAGCAAGCCCTAGAGCATAAAGAATAAAAGAGATCCGTAGAATGATATTGATATACTCATAATACCATATAATTATTGAATTAAAATATACAAAAAAGAGAGCCAACCTGCTAGGAATTCCAAATGACCAGTCCCAGAGGCACGATATGCAAACAAATCACCTAGAAGTCTTGCCACAGAATAAACCTCATCTTCGTCCAACACAATTCTGAGATATGAGAGAATCAGTTCAGACAAATAAATAAATATTGAGTTTATTGATTAACATTTAACAGTGTAAAATCACAGGATATATTCCTACAAATATTTACCCTGCCCAAATCAAACTGCAGCACCAACTATTGGTCAGTCGATAGTCATCCAACAGCTAACAAAACAAATATCCATAGCCCAATCCAGCACCAGAGCCTAATAGCTCCCGAATCTGCATTTTAGATCAAAATATCAGCAACCTAAGCCCCTATCAGCATCCAATCAACCAATTGAATGACGCAATCAAACCAATCCAAAGCTCTTGTGCGACGGCCAAGTACCAGGTGCAGCTTACCTCGCACTGGCAAGAGTTGCTATGGTCGAGCCACTGGAGGAGCAAGTCCTGGTCACGAACTTGATGCTGCCGCTGCAGGCGCGGGGGTGCTGGAGCGGGTGGTCCTCGTCCCCGCGGTTGCGGCAGGTCCGGCACACGTCCCCCTCCTCCTCTTCCTCGTCCTCGGGTCCCGCGGAGGGCGGCCGCACCTCCTTCGGCAGCTCACCCCGGGCGGCCTGGTCGGCGATCCCCGCTTTATGAGGAGGGGAGATGGTGCGAATCTGATGCTGGCGAGGATTGGGAGCAGGGGAGGCAGGTGCATGGGGAGGGGTGGTGGCCCGTGGGGTAGAAAGGCTGCGGTGGAGGGGAGGTGGTGTGCGGGGAGGAGCAGAGGCGGCGCAGGGGCGGTGGGGAAATGAGCGGAGTGGAGGGGGCGGCGGTCGCGGGGAGACCGGGAGACGGTAAGCGCGTGGAGAGATGTTGGGCGCTGGGGCAGGGGTAGCCGAGGAGACGGTGGGAAGACGTGGGGACATTGACGGGAACGAACGGTCCGATGCCTGATTCCAGATCGCGATCGAACGGTCCAAAAAGAAAAAAGGTGACGTGCTCACTGATAATCTAGTTTTGATAGTTAGTGGGGACACTTAAATAAGTATTATAGATAATTAACACAGCCCAACAAGCCGTCTGTGGTTAAGTAAAAAAAAAAGCCATCCGTGGTTGACGACAATCCCAGATACCGGCATCTCCTTTGGTAGTCAAATCAAAAGGAAGTAGATAGCCCTGCTCTTGAACATCTAGCCGTATGTAGCTCTCCTGTTGCTACTGCCTTTAAGTCCTCAACTACAGCTTAATTATATGTGGACAAAAAAAATAATTAACAATAATCTATGTGGACAGTACGATCAAAAAGTGAAATTGAGACAGTTTCCTCAAATATTTTCAGCTAGCCCTTCACCCTACAAATAGGCTGAGACACCTCCTCCTCCCCCCGTATCTCTCTCTCTCTCTCACCTAGCTTGAAATTTCCCTCACCACCTTCACCCCCCAAAACCCTCGCCTCCTTGAGCACTTTGATCAAGGTCGTTCCAGTGATGATAAGGTGTTCTCAACTGGTAAGGTTCTCGTGCCGAGGTACATCGACGCTTCGTCTCCTGACAGATCAATCCCTAGTCCTCATCGTTGTCTCGACGTGCAAATCTGTTGTAGGTTTTGGTTCGAACTCTCAGTCTTTTTGCATTGAGGGGATCGCCCGGATCTGGTGGTTTCTTTGCTGATTCTTGCATGTGTTTTCACCTTTTTCCATCACCAAAATTTTGTGATGTAGTGTTTGGGCGATGCTGAAGTTTTTGTGAGGTTTGGGGTCTGTATCACAGCGAGATCTCATGTCTCACCATCTGCGGTTCTAAATGTTGCTCTCTCTCTCTCTCTGTGTGCGCAGGCACGTCGCTTCGGAACGGATGAGCCTTTCGCTTGGAAAAGCAGAGAGTTCTTGAAAAAACTGTGCATCGGAAAGATAGTAATAACGCACGTACATTCTCCTGCTATTGTCTGTATAGTTGTGTTTACAACTTATGTGAGATGCACATGAAAACAGGATGTCACATTTAGAGTGGATAACGTGCTTTCTACGGGCCATGAATTTGGCACAGTTTACATTGATGACCATAATGTAGTGAGCAGAATAATTGCCAACATAATAGTTGCCAATGGATGGGCAAAGGTGGGATCCTTCAACCACTTTACATTTAAATAAAAAATGCCATGGTGCTGCTGCCCTATAAATATTGTCATATACATTATTTAAATTTCATTTTGTTTCGGATAGAAAAACTCACTCTACATTTTAACGAATGTTGTTTGGTCATCAGGTTAAAGAACAGGGCTATTGGGGGCCCAACACTGAGCTGCTAAGGTTGGAGAACAATGCCAAGTGAGTAGGTTTAGGTCTTTGGACCACGGTTAGTAACATTCCTCTAAATTCGGACTAACCTGGCTGCATAGCTTTTGATAAAATTACATCATTCAAAACTTTCTATGGTGCATGCGATCATTATTATGCATGACATATGTAGAAATTGCGAGTGTGCTATTTTTGTCCTTTGCTCGCTATCATGGCTACCTGTTTTATCGGTGTAGCAACGCACCCCTCAAATTGTATTTGTACCACATTTTTTGGCTCCAATGCCTTGCCAGGACACTTCTCTCAAAGTGTCTGTATCTTTCAGGAACAGAAGGTTGACTCGGGAAGAATGTTGCCAGCAAAAGTTGATGCAAAAGATTTTGTTGCCAAAAACAAGGGCAAGGCTTTGAAAGCCATTGTTGAGCAAATTCGGGATGGAAGTACTCTTCGTGTTTACTTGCTCCAAAGTTTTGATTTTGTCCAGGTCTATGTCGCTGGTGTTCAGGTATGAATTAAACCTCATACACTCATAACATATGTAGACAATGTTGATATGTGCAGATTCTACTCATCGCATTTATGTACTTTTATTGAACTCTAATGTTAGGCTCCATCTATGTGAAAACGCCATCTATGTGAAAACGGCCATACATCTGTATATGGGCCATTTCGATTGCCCTCTTCGTTTTGTTGAATTCAAATCACTAAACTTCTTAACAGCTTCAGAAGTGATTTTGTTTCTGACTAAAAACTTTTCAAGGCTGAAAATAAAACATTTCTGATTCATAAGAATAAAAACCGTACCAAACGCACCCTAAATGGTCCCTTGGTGATATGAATTTGGGAATGTTAAATACATGAGCAGTGTTTACGAGAGAAATCTACATTGTGGTTTGCCCACATGAATCTACTATGTTCATGCACAGTCTATGCAGGTGCAAGATGAGGCTACATCAAAAATACTAATACTCCTCCTGACCGACGACGACCACCACCACTATAGATGTCCACACGAGCGGCTCGACGTGGCCTAGCCTAAGCACGAAAAAGTTTGGCTCATTTAATTTCAAGCGGGCACGACCCACTTCGTTATCGGGTCGTACCATGCTAGTCCATGGGCTCTAGCTTTGTCCATGACATGACACGGCAAGGCTGAACCATGTGCAGTCGGGCGTTAAGTGGTAGTGGCACGATAGGTGCGGCGGCGCGAGCGAATCTAAAGGCGGTACGAGGGTGTCATGAATGGTGCGGACGTCAAAGCGACGGTGGCACATGTGCGAGAGGTGGCCGCGACGAGGGCGGCGAGTGGGCGGCGCAGGCACGATGACGACGGCGAGCAGCCAGTGGCTGTTCGAAAGCAGGCACGAGACGTTTGCGAAGAGTCAGCTGCCAGACTGTTAACAGGCAATCGTTTACAAAATGTTAGTGAACTGGTGTGCCCGTGCCGTGTCGTGTTTAGGCGGGAAAAAAAATTCATACTTTGAACCAACCCATTAAACACGGCCCATTTAGCCATCTATAACCACCACCGCGCGTCTGATCAGTTCCGCTGGGCTCCAACTCCGAGGTAGACGAGGTATAGGACTGGACCCAGGTCCTCTGTAATTTTCAGGCAGGCCCTCAACTCGCCGTGCTCTTTTGGACACACGTCCGGCCCACTTCGCCCGGATCCCACCGGCCCGGGCTCACACGTCTACTCCACTACACACTGCGGACCGACGTGGCGTCCTACACGACCGAGGCGTCACGCGTCGTACGTGGCACTCGCCGATTGGCCACCACCACGTCCCGCACGCCCTCATTGGCCAGAACAAGTCACCGCACCCCATTTTCCTCGCCCGATCCGGCCTCACTGGCCCGCTCGGACGATCTCCGCCGTCCCTGCTCCACTGCGACCTCTTCATATACCCCACCTCTCTCTCACTCCCGCGGACGCTCCGCTCTGGTTGGACGAAGTTTTCGTTCGAGAAGCCTCGGCGCGAGGAGATCGGGAGGGAGCGAGCGAGCGAGAGAAGATGATGGGAGGGTGCGCGCTGCTGGTGCTCCTGGTCTCGGCGCTGCTCGTCCAGATCCGTGCCTCGGACCCGGTAAGCGGATGGCTGGAGATCTCGTCCTCCCTGTTTTTGTTTGTACTATACGGCTCCGTTGGTGCGAAATTTGAGATCGTTTTTGTGGGTTGCAGCTTCTGTACGAGTCGTTCGACGAGGATTTCAAGGGGAGGTGGATCGTCTCCGGCAAGGGCGACTACCAAGGTATACCAGCGCGTCTATCTCTATCTCCCGTGAGCTGTTTCGTTCGATCTGCGCCAGATCTATGGGTTTAGGGTGGTCGTTTTTGAGTGGAAGTAGTTCGGGCTTGTACTAGTCTCCACCATGAATCGCCAGCGATGAATTGAGCTGGAGGACTGCTCCTGAGATCTGGGGATGCTGGTCTTGTTTGCTCGCGAGGAAATTCTGTTACCAATTAGGAGTACGTGATTTAGTGAATCGGATGCGCGTGGATGGCCACCACGTTAGATGCGGAGCTGCTCTTTTGATTCACTGTATCGTTAATTGCTAATGGTACAGCTGTTTGGCTGTTAGGATCATAGGATTATCGAAATGGCTGTGATTTCACGCCTTTTGCATTGTTATCCTTATGTGACCTGTTTACTTGCGTTGCTCCTGAAACTTTTTATTGTTGCAAAAATAAAATTGTGGAATACCATGCAAGGGTGAGTGGTATTTGGATAGTTCTAGCTATATGTATGACGCTGAGGATTTGCTGACTATTTCCCAACTAAGGATTCATTACAAGACCTTTTTTGCTAACTGTAATTTGATCAGGATGTGTCAGTAGAAATGGTTTTTGTTTCTTGTAACCTGACATATCTTAATTTGGCTAGGCACCCTTCACATTTTTATTTGCTACTTGTCGTTTATCTTTGAGACAATTATTGTTGCATGCCATTGTTTTCTGTTCATACTTTTCTTGTAATTGTGTGACTGCATGAATTAAATGTTATCGTAATATGATATTGCAGGTGTATGGAAGCATGCCAAGAGTGATGGACATGACGATTATGGTCTTCTTGTTAACGAGAAGGCTAGGAAGTATGCCATAGTCAAGGAGCTTGAGAAGCCAGTTACTTTGAAGGATGGGACAGTAGTCTTACAGTTCGAAGTGAGGCTTCAGAATGGCCTTGAATGTGGAGGTGCCTATCTCAAGTACATCCGCCCTCAGGAAGCGGGATGGGATCCCAAGGAGTTTGACAATGAGACTCCTTACACCATTATGTTTGGTCCAGACAAATGTGGGTCAACAAACAAGGTGCATTTCATCCTCAATCACAAGAACCCCAAGACTGGAAAGTATGTTGAGCATCACCTCAAGTCCCCACCTTCTGTCCCATATGACAAGCTCTCCCATGTCTACACGGCCATCTTGAAGCCAAACAATGATGTCACCATATTGATTGATGGAGAGAAGAAAAAGGAGGCAAACTTCCTTTCAGCTGATGATTTTGAGCCAGCACTTATCCCATCCAAGACCATTCCCGACCCTGATGACAAGAAGCCAGAGGATTGGGATGAGAGAGCTAAAATCCCTGATCCAAACGCAGTGAAGCCTGATGACTGGGATGAGGATGCACCGATGGAAATTGTAGATGAGGAAGCCACCAAGCCAGAGGGATGGTTGGATGATGAGCCTGAGGAGATTGATGATCCAGAGGCTGCCAAGCCTGAGGACTGGGATGACGAGGAGGATGGCGAGTGGGAGGCACCCAAGATTGACAACCCCAAGTGTGAAGAGGCACCTGGATGTGGTGAGTGGAAGAGGCCGATGAAGCCAAACCCTGCTTACAAGGGCAAGTGGCATGCACCACTGATTGACAACCCCAACTACAAGGGTATCTGGAAGCCCCAGGAAATCCCCAACCCTGAGTACTTTGAGCTCAGCAAGCCTGACTTTGATCCAATTGCTGCTGTTGGAATTGAGATCTGGACGATGCAGGATGGCATCCTATTTGACAACATTCTTATTACTGATGATGAGAAGGCTGCCAACTCTATCCTAGAGAAGACCTGGAAGCCTAAATACCAGGTTGAGAAAGAGAAGGAGAAGGCTGAGGAGGAGGCTGCTGCAGGCGCAGTTGGTCTTTCTGATTTCCAGGTGATCCTTTTGGCCTTTCTCCAGCTGTTATGTTTAATTTCATCCTTGCAGCTCACTAACTGGTCAATCTATGCTGCAGAAAAAGATCTTCGATGTTCTGTACAAAGTTGCTGATGTTCCATTCTTGGCACCCTACAAATCAAAGATCATTGTATGATTTGAACATCCTTGCTGATATCCTGTTCAATCTTGTAACCTTCTGAAAGCCAGTAAATTGAAAACTCCTATGTTTCTCACGCAGGATCTGATTGAGAAGGGAGAGAAGCAGCCCAACCTCACAATTGGAGTCCTGGTCTCGGTCGCTGTTGTCATTGTTACCGTGCTCTTCAAGATCCTCTTCGGTGGCAAGAAGCCAGCAGTAAGTGATTTTCTTCAAGAACTTTTGATACTGTTCTCATCATTCAGAACTTGTAGCTGATGATCAGAATATACTTTCATTGCAGGCTCCTGTGAGACCTGCCACTGAGGCGGAGAAGCCCAAGGCCACTGAGACAGCGGATGCTGGAAGCAGTGGTGACAAGGACGAGAATGAAGACGAGAAGGAGGAGACCGCAGCCCCACGCCGGAGGTCCCGAAGGGTTGACTGAGGCATATTTTTTGACATCTTTGGTCATTACGGTGCCTGTTTTTCTTTTTGAGAACCTGCCTTTATATTTTGAGTGTATGATGGGAGCCGTCATGTCACCTCTACCGCTCCCCAGATTTGTTTACATGGTTAGAACTGAGAACCGTCACGAGCTGTAGAACTTAGTACTTGTTGGTTATTTGTTGTGTGATGTTCCTGACTTCTATAATCCTAATATCAGATAGAGGTGATTGTTTTCTGCTAGATCAGCTGAGGGAATACTTCTTTTTACTGGCTGCTATTGATTTTTTTTCTTGCGTATGCTGTGCTTTCATACGAGGGAAATGAATCAATTGGTCAGCTGAGTTGATTTTGATCTAGGGTGGCATGTAAGGTTGGTGCAGTCTAATTTACCCTTTTCTTTTTTTTTAAAAAAAAATTGCGGTCCATAATGGATGGCACCCTTCATTTCATATCCTACTGGATTGGAAGGCCTCGATTTAGTGTCCTTGTCTTATGTGTCAGTATTTTGCTTCATGTAGCCTGTCTCAGACACAGGCAGGATGGATCCTATGTTCCAGACCGCGGTCTCCACCACAACCTGCTGTCCCCATTTGATGTAGGAGTTCAATTTGATTTGAAAAACGTAGAAAACTGAGAAAAATCCGATGTTCTAAACGGACTCTAATGTGTACAGGAAGTTTTATTGTGCCCCGGCAGTACAAATAGTGCTAACAGCTGCCTGAATACAGTAAAGATCACAATCAGTGTTCAGATATTCAAGTGCAGACTGACTTGATGAAACTGGGTTAGCAAATGCATCCCAGCGCCACTAGCAAAAGCACGAATGTGCAAATAGTAGTCAGCATGTTAAACCTGGCGATAAGTGATAACCAAACGGAGTACAAGGTGTGAGGGTTACATTTTAAATTGTAAAATGCAGATCGAGTATTTACAAAACGTTTCTTTCTACGGACATTTTGCAAACCAAAGTAGACAGCAGGATGTAGTGGCCTCAGGTACAACAGCACCGGAATTCTATTGTTAAAAAAAATGAGCTAAGTTTCCATAATCTCCTCCATTTTCGAAAAAATAGTTCATTTTTTGAACTAAAATGTTTGAAGATTAATTTTAGGTGCATCTATTTACACCGGAATCCATACCTGCCTCTCAATTTATTATTTTTCTCCATATGCAACCACAAGGCTCCATCTGCCCAAAAATAAGCTTCAGTTTTTCCCCTATGTCACTTATTTTATGCCTCAATCAAAATTTTGAGCAGGGATGTAAGAGAGCATCATGCTACTTCCTAACCTGTTGTTCTGGAATTGTGTTATCGTTCTCATAAACCATTGTATTTCTTACGTATACTGTTGTTTTGCTGCACATCCCCCTCCCCTCTTTATTATTTATAAATTGAAACATGTAAGAATTGTTATGCTCCTTCTCTGTTCTTTTGTGTCAATGTAAAATCTTTCTTTCAATATCAGGTCTTACAGCAAACAAAAAAAAAAATTCTTCCTCAAAATGATTGCTTTCTGTATAATAAACCGACATAACAAAAACAGACCCATATCCCCACCAGTGAAAATTTGTAGCCCAGCAGATCCGAGGGGTATTCTCTTTTCATCAATATCACATCAGAAAAATATACCACCACGCAGTCCTGTCCATCTTTCTTATTTCAACGCGATGATTACCTTGAACCAAAAAGTTTAGTAACATACTCCCTCCGTTCTTTAAGGTTGCCGTTTACTTTTAAATTTAACTTTGACCATTCGTTCTATTCAAAAAATTTGCTCAAATGTATAAAATTTTGAATTGTGATTCAAATAACTCAAATGATAAATTAAATTATATCAAAATTTATGAAATTTATCAATTTTTTGAATAAGACAAATAGTCAAAGTTAAATTTAAAAGTCAACGGCGACATCAATTAAAAAACGGAGGGAGTAATGTTTTTGTGAGTGAAGTTTAGTAACAATAGATGCACATTGCTAGATCATATACAAAAGCACATATTTTTTTAGCGGAAATAGCGAGAAGGCATAATATATTGTCTGTAATTTTATGAAGGAGAGGAATAGGAGTGTTTCAGAGACAGTGCCTGGTATCTAAACAAGTGTTCCAACCGGTAAAGAGATGAAAGAGCGAGAGCTAGCCCTACAGCAAAACAGGGCTGGAGCAGGGGACGCATAGAGTAGGAAGCTGCTGATCCGGGGCAGCAGTGAAGCTCACCACCGGGGTCGATAACGTGCGGTGCATTTCTACTGTGATTAAGCCTGAATTTGTAAGGTAAATATATAGATTTGCATGAAAACCGTCAGAGTCAGACCCCAATGGCAAGCCTTAGCTTCGCCCCTGATACGGGTGCTCCCTGATCAATTTAGATTGGTGCTAAAAAATTTTATGTAATCAGACCATGTAACAGTAAACTCTTCTGTACTTCAAACGAAAGAGCAGTACTGCTCATATTTAAAAAAAAAATCACACATGGTTGAATCAGCACCAGAAGACCAAAGAGAGGTAAGTAAATACTAGGCCCTAACGCTAGAAGTCATTGCTGAACTCATGCACAGTACAATTTGAAATGATTTTGGCGTGTTTATTTTTGCGGTACATATAATCTAGAATAGATAAAGTTTTCAGTGATTTTGACCAAGTTGACTTGAAGTAGAACCGTAGAAAAATGAATGTTTGTGAGTTTGTTTATCAATACTCCCACCGGTTAAAAAAAAAGTTGTTTTGGACAACGACGCGGTCTTTAAAACTTTGTTTCTTATTTTCTATAAAAATATTATCAAAATGTGAAATGTGTATATTTTTATGAAAGCATTTTTAGAGCAAATCTAATCTTATGATTTTCACATATATAAATTTAATAAATTAAAATATATTTCTAATGTTTGACTAAGATAATGTTAGTAGCGTGGGCAAAAGGCATAGGCAAAGCCAGCCGGGTCAGACAGATAGCTCGCCCGACGGGTTCATTATCTTTGATGAGCAATGATGAGTACTGTTTTCGGAGTACCGAATTTTTAAAAAATCATCGGTGTCAACTGGCACCGACACGTGCATGTAGCTTCGCTGCGTAGAACTTCGGCGTTCCTGGATATCAGTGCTCGTCCCTCGCCAAATCGCGTGCCCGCCGGCTTCGTCGTCATCATCCTTCTGCTAATGTGTTGAAAACCCTTTGCTGAAGACTATGGCATCAGACTAGAGGGCTAGATAGCCCTGTTGCTGACGGCTGAGTTAACAAACCCCATATCTTGCTCGCGGCGGAACACCGTTCTGGCACGAACCTTGACGAATGAAGTATATATATACTGATACTGATAACAATGATAAGCAGTTTGTGGGCAAAAGGGCGTGCGGAATTTCGGCGTTCCCGGGTATCAGTGCTCGTCGTCAGTTGTCATCGATCCCCGGCCAGCGGCGGCGATTGAAAACCTGATCGCCCATGCAGAACAACAAGGCAGTGGTGTGTCACACGTACGCGCGCGCCACATGCTGATATGCATCGTTACACCAGCTCGAGAGATCGGGCTGTGTATAAATACCATCCCAGGGAAACCATGCCGAAATACACACGAAGCATCGATCCACGTACGAGCTAACGTGGCTGGTAATGATCAACAAGCTTCCTGCCTGTAGATCGCTCGCTACAGCGGGCCAGCAAAATGGCGCCGCCCAAGCACGCCCTACTGTTCCTCGACGCGTTGCACGCCGTCCTCTCCATGGGGCTGCCCAAGGGCGACCGCGGTCTCCACCACCACCTGCCGTCCCGACCACGCCGCCGCCGGGGTCTGTACCACCACCTGCCGTCCCCACCACCCCGCCGGCGCCGGGGTCTCCACCACCACCCTGCCGTCCCCATGACACCACAGCCGCCGGGGTCTCCACCACCACCACCTGCCGTCCCCATGACTCCGCCGCCGAGCGGCAGCTGCGACCCGCTGAAGCTGTCCGTGTGCGCCAACGTGCTGGCCGGGCTGCTCACGGTGGGGGATCATCCCGGGGTCCCGCGACCAGTGCTGCCCGGTGATCCGTGGGATCCTAGAAATCGACGTCGTCGCGTGCCTCTGCGTCGCCATCAGGGCTAACATCCTCGGTGTCGTGAGTCTCAGACTGCCGCCGCTCGCCGTGAAGCTCCTGCTCCTTCGCTGCAGCCAGGACGTCCCCGGAAACCTCACCTGCCCGGCCGCTTGATGGTTACTGATATTTACGTACGGCTACTCCAGTGATCTACGGATCGCGTAGTAATAAAGCGATGGCCACGCCCACGAGCCATGATGTATCGTCGTTGATCTGT
>BCLG01001233.1:2494-25297 GCA_001602295.1 Zoysia matrella
CTGAACGGGGTATCAACGACGGCACTTGCACATCAAAGCAATCACAACTCTTGCTCAGACTAGAAAATCAAACTATAACTTTGTAAGACCACGAATTGAGATAAAATGATGATTTTGATAGCAGCGGAGGTGGAAATAATGGTGGCAGAAAGTATGGTGGTTCTGGTGTGGGGGAAATTTTGGTGGAAGCAATGGTGATTAAAAAAAAATCATGAAAAGAACTCAACTCTAAAGGATGAAACCCTAGGAACCAGCAACTCAATCAATCGATGTAACCAAAAACTCAACAATTATTGACTACGCAGAACAGCAAGGCACAAATTTGTTTTGGAAATTTCAGTTCTACCCTACTCTTTTTGTTTTGTGGGCAAGTTCTGGACTATAGGCAATAAAATCTAACAGATTGGTAGATACTCTCACCGATAAACCTTGCTCTGATTACCACATGGTATGGCAGGGGCTGATCCCGATCTTTTGATGAGAGGAGGATAGCTTCGATTTGAGGTGGATTCGACGTTGGCTGTCCGACTACAACAACCAACAGAGTTGCTACGCCTTAGCAACTGGTACACCGGCTCTGATTTGTTGTTGTTCTTGCTATGCCAAGAACAATCCTGAACCTGCGAGCAATCGAGAACAAGCAAGAACAAGATGAACAGGTAGACAACTCACAGGTCTGGATATAATCACGAAATTGGGGTTCTGAATCAAGCAAATCGAGTGGTCTCGTCGACACACGCATTTACAAAGAAGTAGCTAAGGCTAAACTTGCATCTGAACAAATCCCACCCTCAAATGACGGCTGCCACAGGTTTATATAGTGGGAAGATGTCCTGGAGGCGTGGGGGGACTCAAACCCTAACTTAGAGAGGGCCCCTAATGGGCTAAACTGGATACAATGGGCCTCAGCACATGATTGGAGGTCCGAACGCCTTTCCGCCGATTTTGATCACGTCTGGAGGAGTTTGAAGCTGAGGTTGGACCCATCTGAAAGTAGACTTTGAGATCTTTCCTATGAGTACTCATTTGCCTTCAACAACATCCGGAGTGAAAAGTTATGACCGAAACAATCCAGCCCTGATTGATGGTCCTGCTTTATGGTCCTGGTGCTCCTCCCATGTTCCTAATCATAACAAAATCACCACAAGGATTTAGTAGTACCCCATTCTGAGAAGAACTACTATAGACAGTGAGAAATGACTTGATCTGATAATTAAGTTGACGCGCTCGAGCTCGTGTCATGGGTCCTTCTTGTGCAATTGGTTTGGTTGTGTCTGTGGAAGTGATGTCCTCATCAACATGGATAGTAAACCTTCTCCAACTTCTTATGATCCTAGTCTAATACTTCAAAAGAACTGAGGACTAGGAATGGATCAATTGAGATATTCCCAAATTATTGAGTCACTGATGTATGTAGCTAGCGCAACTCGCCCTGACATCTCGTTTGCAGTGGGCAAACTGAGTAGATTTACATCTAATCTAGGAGATGATCATTGGCATGGTATTGATCGACTGTTATGTTATTTAAGAGGTACAATGAGTTATGAAATTCACTATTTAAGGTATCCTAGTGTACTTGAAGGATATAGTGATTCAAATTAGATTACATACACCGATGAGCTAAAGGCCACTAGTGAATATGTTTTCACTTTATGTGGCGGTGCTGTCTCATGGCGATCCTATGAACAGATGATTCTTACTAAATCCACTATGGAGGCAGAGCTTACGGCTCTGGACATAGCTTGTACTGAAGCTGAGTGGTTAAGAGAATTGTTGATGGACTTACCTGTGGTTGAAAAACCAATCCCCACTATTCTCATGAACTGTGATAATCAAATAGTTATTACAAAGGTGAGCAATTGTCAAGATAATATGAAGTCCAACAAACATGTGAAGCGTAGATTGAAGTCTGTCAGGAAGTTGAGAAGCTCCGGAGGAATATCTGTGAAATACATCCATACAGCTAAGAACCTGATAGATCTCTTTACTAAGGGATTATCGCGCACTATGATTGATAATGCATCGAAGGAGATAAGATTGAGACCCATGCGAGTTAACCACAGTGCTAACCCAACCTATGTGATCAGAGATCTCGTTACTTAGGAACTAGGAAGAACAAACTGTTGGTTGACGGGAGAGTACAACCTATTACTAACCCACTCCGTTGGAGATGCAGTACTCTCATTTCTGTAAGGCAAGCAGACGATCGTCCTAATGTATTCTGAGGCTTTTATAGCAAGATACTGTCCTACAGAGTATTGTTGTAAGAACACACCTATATGAGTCTAATAGCTAGTCACAATTTATAAGAATTGGGTATTCTTTAAGAGACTCATGAAGTGAGACAGGAGTATGACTTATAAGCTCGCGGGGTTGACACTTATCAGCCAAGTACTAGTAAGGCCTCAGCTAAAAATTGTTCACACCAAACTGTCAATTCAAGGCTTAGTCCATTTGCGCAGTTGTGAATGAGTGTAGCTTGGGGTTCTAGGTGGATGTTCAACCTTAAACAGTCTCTACTGAAAAAAAACTGGTATATTAACATTACTTTAGTACGGGGAGAATTTGAAGCGTGCCTCTGAGATCTGGTGGGGATTGTTAGAAGATTTGAAAGGTTTTCCAAATAACATTCCATAAATCCCAAAGGCCCCCTCACATATGGAAGGAGAATATTGCGCTTATCAATTCTTGGTAAGCAATTATTCTTGTGATGGCAGGCTGGTTATCATATTCATATAAATGGTAGGCTAGTTACCATATTCATATAAATGGTAGGCTAGTTAACATATATACAGGTGTTGTACATGGCAGCCTGCTTCCCATATATGTGGGAGCTCTTGTATATAAATAGAGGAGCGAGACGTCGTCCAGAACATACACAACCATACTCTCATTCTCCTTTCACTTGAGTGCTGCGCTACTCTGTCTTCCCCACCTGTCGCCAACGTGCCATTGGAGTCAGGAGAGCGGGTCTTTGAAACCCACGTCCCCTCGTGTCCCTGCACGGGGTAGGGGCCGTATAAAGTTTTTGAGAAACACCTCTACGACTGCTCACTATTCGTCTGCTTCCCCTCGACGCCGTTCGATTGCTTTCTCTTTGCTCCGGTTACGTGCTGCATCTACATCGACGGTCTGCTTCGTCTACTATTTGCACAATATTTGCGTTGACAGCCCCACTGTAAGAATGACATGCATCTCTCTTTTTCTGCAATTTATATGCATTTTATTACTAGCACTGGAGGGATCACGATTGCTTCGGCAAATTTCGATCGTAGTGCTAGTATGCATCATACGTAGTACTCCGAACATCACTATATTTAATCTTTTCTAATTACTAAAATTAATTTAATCATCACTAAAATGCGATTATTTTCAACGTTGACGTCTCCATTGAACGTGTCTCGCTTGTGCGGCCCCTCGGCTACCTCAACCCACCTACCACCCCGCAGAGGCGTCCATCGTCAACCGTGGCCGCGACATCATGGTGCGTATCCCTGTTAGCTCGCCGTTGGCAGGCCGGCATGGGACAACTATGAATTGATTTGACCATTATTGCTACCAGCTACGTGCGGTTGCCAGCGTGGCTCAATGTGAATCAATTCGGCCAGCGTTTGTTCGTAGGATCCCGCTTCCACGTATCTCCTTACACAGACACCGCCGACTGGTGATCCGTTTGTAGGTGAAGTTCAACGGCGACGCCGGGAGCGTGGTGATCAACGGCACGCCGTACTTCCTCCACCAGCTGCATTGGAACTCACCCAGTGAGGACACTGTCAAGGGCCGCCTGTACGACATGGAGCTGCACGCCTGCACCTGGTCCACCAAAGCGCCGAGAACAAGGTCATGATGATCGGCGTGCTGTACGAGGTCGGGCCCCGTGACAACGGGCACCTCCGCAGGCTGGAGTCCTTCTTGAAGCGGATCATGGACCAGAAGGACCGCGAGGAGCCGCTCGGCGTCGTGGATCCCCCCGACACGCGCGGCCGGGCTAGCATCTACAACTGGTACATGGGTCGCTCATCATGCCACCCTGCACCGAGGGCGTTATCTGGACGATCGTCAGGAGGGTGCGTAGCCTCAACGCTCTCACGTTTCAGTCCAGCTTCGTTCAATCTTTGCTTTCTTGATCCATATTATTTTCATCATTGCTACCCTACATCTGCATACATAATGTCCTTTCTATTACGGGATTGGATTGGTGAATGGTGAGGGAGATTTCCACAAGTCACTGCTGAAATCCTCCATTTCCTATAGGAAGTTCTATCTTTTCCTAGAGTTTTTTTATGTAATTCCTAGGAAACGAAAGTTTCCCTACAATATGTATAAAAATTGTAGGGATCGATATTATTTCCCTAGAATCTTAAGGGTTTAGTAGGGAAATGAAACATTTTCCCTAGGAGATTTTGAAATCGGTAGGGAAAGAGCCCCCTCCCCCGCTGGTTCATTTCCCTAGGTTTTTTTTTTATTTTTTCCCTAGTAATTTTTAGTCTAGGGAAATATGTTGATTCTAGTAGTGAGTTTTAATGGGTTCTTTAATCTGCAGGTTCATACCGTGTCCAAGCAGCAGATGGAGCTTCTCCGGGAAGCCGTACATGACGTAAGTCTCGCTCCTTACCGTGTTTTCCACAAACGCCTCCAGCTCCACGCCACCATCGTTTTCCATTTTTTCCCATCGATCTGTTGCTCAACAGTGGCCCATGAATATTTCATGCATGCTGTGTTGCAGGACATGGAGAAGACCGCGAGGCCGGTTCAAGAGCTGAACGACAGAGATGTCAGCCTGTTGACACCCAAAAATCATAGGACCATCGGAATATCCGGCACACTGTCCGAGGGTCCGGTAGGCCCTCTCGGATTTGAGGCTTATAACTCGTCGGAGTATCCGGCACACTACCGGAGGGTCTGGTAGGCCCTCTCGGTTTTTGGGCACTTAGTCCACCAGAGTGTCCGACCCCATGCCGAACTGTTCGGCACCACGCCGGATCCCCTGGCAAGACCCTCTTGGGTTTGGGTGTTCAACCCACCGAAGCTTTCGACAACATGCCAGATTATCCAGTAAGCCGTCTTAGATTAGGGCTCTTCAACCCACCGAAGTGTTCGGCACTGTGTCGGACTGTCCGGTGAGCCCTCTCGGGTTCTTGAAATTACATGACGGACACTCTGTTACTCTAACGGAGACTCCGATCACCGTAGTATCCGGCACTTTACCGGACACTCTATTGGTGTCGGTTTACGAAAGTTTTCAGTAGATTGATTCTAATTTCTTTTCTAACTTGATGGATCAGTTGCTCTACGGGATAAGACCATCTCACCTCTATATATAACAGAGTCCCATGGCTAGTTGAGAGGCATCCCAATCAAACCTATTATTTGCCTTTACTTTTCATTCTTCTCTGAACCCTAATCCCCTTAGTCGACCCTTATGCTGTTCTTCCTTCATCCCGATGACGACTGAAGGCGATTCGACTGGCTTGACCGAGCCTGGATTACCTCTAAAACCATCCTCCTCCGACGGGGTCCCTCCCGAGGCTGGGTTGTCTAGGTGCTGCCCGAACCCGGCGTTGAGGAAGCGTCGATGTTCCCGCGCATGGATGTGCGAGCGGTGTGTTGGCCTGGACCCAATTTCGGTAGCAACACAATTTTTGGCGACTCCCCTGGGAAACAAGTGATTCCGGTTGCACAAACCAAATCATTGTTTTGCACCATGAACTCTGAGATCTCCATGACGAACATCGTATGCCATCCTTGGAGGAGTTCTCGAGGAGGCGCAAGACGCGGAAAGAGCGGGAGTTGCAGGAGTACTTAGCGTGTTTCAAGAAGGACCGTCAAGGCGCAATCTCTCAAGTGAAGGAGCCTGTTCTTCTGACCATCATCTACGACGTGGCCGTGGGTGCTACCAACATGAGCACATATTCGCATGCACCCGTTACTTTTGAAGACCTTTCATATTACTTTGCTGATCTAAAAAAGGTTTAGACTAATGATATGCAATACATGATCCAAGATAACTTATCTAAATCTAAAATTGTTAGTATTGCATCATCTTCTCATGTTGCTCATGTAGGTCCCACTACTAGCCCATCGAAACCGACTACACCTAGTGTAGAACAACCCCTTATGGCATGCCGTTGAACTCGTTTAGTGGGCAAACTAGTTTTTCGTCTCATGTGCAAACTAATGCTTTAGTAGTGTCTCCCGTTAGCGTAGAGCCGATCACTGGCATCCTCAATCCGGCCACAAGCCGATTGAATGAATTAGCTAGTTTAGTTCCTCACCATACTGTTGCGTATAGCACGCCGCCTATCCCACCAAGCGGTACGGGTATCTTTCATGGCCTCAATTCTAATGAATTATTTAGTGTCATGACAACAAGTGTACACCCTCCACCATCAAGCACTTCCGCTAGGCCACCCATTGCCAACATAGTGTATTGTGTGTATTAAGGAGGACTTGAACAAACAATTTTGCAAAAAGCTAGGGGTGGACCTCAAGGGAAAAGACCGGATTTATCAAAAACCGTACCCCGTATACTTTGATTCGGTCCCATATCCTGTTGGAAGGTGTGTTTTCGACTTCGTCAAATTTAATCGCGAAGATAGCAAAACCACTTGAGAACATGTTAGCCAATATATAGCACAACTTGGAGAATCAGGTTTTAGTGAGGCTTTGAAAGTACGATTTTTTTCTTTGTCGCTAATTGGAACCGCTTCCTCTTGGTTTTTATCATTGTCCCCAGGCTCCATACACACGTGGGAGTCTTTAAAGCGCAAGTTTCATGATCAATTTTATTCCGAGGACAATGAATTAAAGTTGTCACATTTGACATCGGTTCGGCAAGGGAAAGAAGAACCCGTCATTGATTATCTTCGATGATTGAGAGATGTTAAAAACCGATGCTTTAATTTGACAATTTTAAAAAAAGATTTAGCCGACCTAGCTTTTAGTGGTTTACGGTCTCACCTTAGGGAGAAGTTGGAGGGATACGATTCTCTTACACTCACTCACCTACAACAAAGGGCCTCGGCTCAAGAAAGCCAAAGCAAAGAAATAAAACATAATTACAATCCCCGGCACAGCGTGCATGTCGTGGAATATGATTCGGATAGCTCCGATGATGATTCCAATGACATCCTAGCTACCGAGCTCATTTAGCCATCTAAAGCTAAATCATTTGCTTGTGATTCGCTCAAACCAGTTCATAAGAAACGGAAAGACGATATAAAATACACCTTTGATGTAGCTAAATGCGAGAAAATGTTTGATGAGTTGCACAAAGGTCGATAGATTAAAATTGCATATACTTTACCTCCGGCAGATGAGATTAAGCATAAAGCATATTGTAAATGGCATAACTCTTATTCTCATACTACTAACGATTGCATTGTTTTCTGTTGACAGGTCCAATCGGCCTTTAATAAGGGATGATTGAGTCTTAAAGAGATGCAGATCGATAAGCACCCCTTTCCCGTCAAAACTCTAGAGCTCAACCACAAGGTGTTGATTCGGTCTCATCAAACCGATACAACTAAGGGGAAGAACGTGATCATCGAGGAGGAGATGCCTATTTCTCTGAGTGAGAAAGGGGCCTCTAAGAACAAGGTGGTGCTCGAGAAGTCTCTCGATGGTCAAGAGTCTCTCAATGTCATCATACAAAGCTCAAGACTCGAGGGGCAAGCTTCACAGCTCAAGATGATAAAGCCGAAGAATTTGGAGGTGGGCAAGTGGAAGATAAACCAAGGCAATGCCACGAACCGGAAGATGGGGGCCCAAAAGTTCCTTGAACCGTCTCATGGCTGAGTACAAAAATCAGAACAATCGGCCTATGAAGCGGCCAAGATCACCACTGAAGGGAGACAGCCCACACAGGAAGGAGATGAGGCAAACCGCGGATGTTAATAGGCCTCCTCCTCTTCCTCCACATGGATTCGGAGTGTCACCTCCCTAGTTCTATCCTATGCCCTGCCCGCCATTCCCGGTGTGGCATCCATACATGAGGCCATGGATGCTAGGGCCACCGTTGCCCATTCCACCAATGCCATACCTGCCATTTCATCTGGGTGAAACGGAGTGAGGGGAGATATCTTCACAAGGCTTTTCGGCCCTATTCCGAATTGGACGGAGTCTCGACCGATCAAAGTTAAAGGAGGGAGCTCCACCACCGCGCTTAAGCAAGAGTGGCGCCCGAGCAAGGTAATGAATCTACCTCTTCTACTTTTGTTCATCAAAAGGGTGCATCCGGAGGTGTCGTAAAAATCGACACAATTGATGTCAAAATCAGGAGAGTCTTCACGAGACTGATCACTTTGGTTGATCCGATCAAAAAAGCTTTTCATGATCATGAAGCTAGCAGCAACAAGAGCTTCACCAAGTACACACAATCGAGGTGGTGCCCGCCTGGCTTGACCCACACTCAAAAGAGGAAGCTCCAAAGGTTGCGCCTTCGGAAGATTCGAGAGGAGGTGGCGGAGAAGAAGAGAGATGAGGTCTTCAACGAGATCAAGACGATGGTCCTTCAAGATAAGCAGTGGAGAGTCAAGGAGCCCGAGGTTCCTACTCCACCGGTAATGAAGGAAGCGGTGGCTACTCCGAAACCACAAGGTTTGGCCGATGTCATCTTGGGAGAGGACTCTACAGCACCTTCGCCCACGAGAGACGTCGAGCCTACATCTTGGACTACGAGCCTACATCACCTCAGGAAGGTATGGACATCAAGACTATTTGCTTGTCTCTTTCTGATTACTCTTTAGTAGAGAAAGAAGAGGTCATAGAACAATTTGACTTTGGGCCAAAAAGTGCTATCTTTGAGAGCTCGAGAAATCGAAGAACCATTTGAAACCCCTCTATGTAAGAGGTCATATCAATGGCAAACCGTTTTCTCGCATGCTTGTAGATGACGGTGCGATTGTTAATCTAATGTCATATTCTTTGTTTAAGAAGCTAGATAAGGCCGATGATGAGCTCATCTGGGACTTTGAACGATGTGAGAGGAGGAGACCCTATCGAGGCTAAAGGGGTCGCTTCTATGGAGCTCACCATTGGAAACAAGACCATGGCTACCACTTTCTTTGTCACTGATGTGCGTGGTAGTTATAGCTTGATCTCAGAGCATGATTGGATTCATGCCAATAGATGTGTTCTAACTACATTGCATCAATTCTTGATACAATGGGTTGGTGATGATGTAGATGCTAATAGAGGTTGTTCATGTGGATGCATCGGCTTGTGTTGCTATGGCCGAATCATCTTTTTTGCTGCATAACACTGTCAAGTGCTTGACCGGTTTAGACTAGGCGGATTATGATTTTCTTAGTGTGACTAGAGATGGTTTTGTACCTGTCAATGTAAAACCGATGGAAAATTACCTCAGCCATATAATGTGATTTAATAGAGTCAAATATTGATTGGTTGAAAAATAGAGTGGAACACAATCAATCCAACACGAACGATATGTGCGAAGCAATAGAAGAGATAGAGGACATGGATAAGTTTGGATAAAGATTCACATCGATCGATCCTCTTGAGGAGGTGAACATTGACAGCGATGATAATCCTAGGCCAACTTTGATAAACCAAAATCTGAAAGCTGATTCCAAGGTAAAGTTGATCGGTTTATTAAAAGAATACGTGAACTATTTTGTATGGTCTTATAATGAAATGCCCGAGTTGAGTCGCGAGTTAGTTGAGCATCGGCTCCCAATAAAATCTGGTTTTAAACCTTTTGAGCAACCGATGAGGAGGTTTAATCTGAATATGCATGATCGAATTAAAGAGAAAATTAATTGATTACTTGATGCGAAATTTATAAGACCTTACAGGTATGCGGAGTGGATATACAATATCGTGTCGGTGGGAAAAAAAATACTGGTAAGATTAGAGTTTGCATTGATTTTAGAAATTTGAATAGAGCCATTCCTAAAGATGAGGATCCTATGCCCATAGCCGATATGTTGATTAATGATGCTTATAGCCACAGAGTTATTAGTTTTCTTGATGGTAATGGGGGATATAATCAAATTTTCATGGTCGAAGAGGATATGTCTAAAACTGCTTTTAGGTGTCTCGGTTTTGTAGGATTGTTTGAGTAGGTTGTCATGGTTTTGGGTTAATAAATGTGGGTGTCACATATCAAAGAGTCATAAACTTTATCTTTCATGATTTGATTGGTGTCATCATAGAGGTTTAGATGATGTGTTGATCAAATCGGCTGCTTTAGATTCTCACTTGACTAATTTGCAACTCGCTTTGAACCGGATGCGCCGTTTTGGTTTAAAAATGAACCCACTCAAATGTGCTTTTGGTGTATTGGTCGAGAAGTTTTTAAGCTTCATCATTCATGAAAAGGGCATAGAGGTAGATCCTAAAAAGATAGAGGCAATTAGGAATGTGCACGTGCCTACATGTAAGAGAGAATTGCAAAACTTCTTAGGAAAAGTGAATTACTCGAGGCGATTCATATCCAACTTATCGGGGAAGATTATTGCATTTACTCCTATTCTTCGGCTAAAGAATAAAGTCGAATTCACTGGGGGGGCAAAACAGCAAAAGTTTTTGAGAAGATAAAAGAGTACTTATCCTCACCGCCGGTTCTTAGGGCGCCCAAGGGTTGAGTCCTTTTCTGTCTTTAAATAGCGGCGGAGGACGATGTGATTGGTGCTATTTGGACATAAAATGCCGAAAGGAAGGAGTATGTGATCACATATGTGAACCGATGGTTGGTGGATGCGAAAACAATGTACACTCTCATCGAAAAACTATGTTTTTCCTTGTATCATGCTTGCACTAAGTTGAGACATTATTTGCTATCTAGCACTTGTATAGTTGCTTGTCAAACCGATGTTAGTAAGTATATGTTGCATTGGCCGATTTCTAGTGATAGGCATGGTAAATGGGCTTATGCATTGATTGAATATGATTTCACTTATGAATTGTTGAAATCCATGAAAGATCAAGTTGTTGCTAATTTTATTGCTGAACATGGGATTGATTTAGAGCATGATTTGGATATTGGTTATGTGACTTTTACCTCTTAGAAGTTGTATTTTGATGGGTCGGTTTGCAAAGAGGGTCAAGGTGTTGGTGTAGTATTAGTTTCTCCTCGTAATGCACGCTTTGAATTTTCAAACCTATTAGAGTATGATCGCACCAATAACCAAGCCGAATATGAATCATTATTGTTCGGCTAAGAGATTTTAGAGTCTATGAGGGTTAAATATGTAGAGGCTTTCGGCGATTTTTTATTATTAGTGCAACAAGTTGCTGAAAATTTTCAATGCTTAGACGGGTCGTTGAATGCTATGTTGGACAAATGCCTAGACATCGTTAGAAGGATGGATGAGTTTCATATACATCATGTGCCTAGGCTAGAAAACAGTAAAGCTAATGAGTTGGCACAACAAGCATCGGGTTACAACGTTAGTAAAGGTAAATTTTCAGTCCTTGAGAAATTGATTCTTGAGGTGCTAGAACTAAAACATTCGGGTAGTAACACGTCAAACCGTGATAGTGCCAAACCCCTTGATTGGAGGTCATCCATAGTGTCATACATACGTAGTCCAACCCAAAACGTGGATAGGAAGGTTTGATATGTAGCTTTCAAATATACATTGATTGATGGTGACTTATACCACTAAATGGGAGACGATTTCCTCTTGAAATGTTTGGGTGATGATGAAGCCAAAGTGGCTATGGAGAAAGTTCATGAAGGCATTTGCAGTATGCATCAATCGGCTCAGAAAATAAAATGGTTGTTAAGAAGGGCTGGGTTTTATTGGCTAACCTTGATTTTCGATTGTTATCGCTACTACAAAGGATGCGAGGAGTGCCAAAGGTTTAGCAATGTTCCATTGACACCAGCTGCCATGATGAACCTCATCATAAAGCCACGGCCATTCCAAGGATGTGGATTGGATTTCATAGGGCTAATAGAAGGGGCACCGCTTGGTGTTAGTAGTGATGGATTACTTCACCAAATGGATCGAAGCGGGGGCTCTCAAAAACATGATGCACAAAGAAGTAATTGAGTTCTTTATCGAGCATATTATTTATAGATTTGAACTACCACAAACTTTGACTACCGCCAAGGCATTTCTTTACGTTCGGTCATGTCAAAGAATTTGCCTAATCCTATGAGATTAAGATACTCAATTCATCTCTATATTATGCTCAAACCAATAGTCAGGCCGAGTCTAGCAATAAAACGTTGATCAAACTTATTAAGAAAAAGATAGACGACCATCCTAAAAGATGGCATGAAGTCTTATTGGAACCATTGTGGGCTCATCGGATATCTGGGCATGGGGCTGACTATGGTAAAACCCTATGAACTTGTATATAGACAAGAGGCCATTTTATCCGTCAAGATAAATTTAGGAGCTCTAAGGTTAGCTAAACTAAATGACTTATCCACTGATGAGCATAGAGCTTTGATGTAACAGTCCACAATTTTCAAATTAATCGAAGTGAAGTTTATCCCAATTTAGTTTCGTTCGATTTCGAATTTCTCCTTTTGATTTTTTGGCGCCAGAATAATTTTGGTCCGCGGGCTTCTGTTGGGCCTTTTATAAATACCCCCTCCTTATCCCTTCCCACCAACCTCTCTCTTATTCCTCATTTTCTTTCCCCCCTTCCCAAGTCAGAGCAGCAGAGGAGATCGGGCGAAGGGAGGTCGCGCCGCTCGAGCCGTTCCACGTTGCGCGCCCTCACTGCGCCGACTCCCATGCACGTCGCCCTGTCCGCACGTCGCTCTTCTCGACCGCGCCGTCTTCGGTTCCCGTCCTCGCATCGCCGTTCCTGTCCAGCGCGCCGTCAACCACTTACTCGGGCGTGTCGTCCCGTCGCCCCGTCATCACCGCGTCGCCTGGAGCCGTGCGCCGTGTCCGTTCTCTCTGCGCCGTTCTCGTCTCCGATCCGTCTCACGCCTTCGTCCCGATCGAGCTGCACCGTCCCCGATCGCCTTGGCCTCAACGTTCCAGCGCATTGGCCGCACATCATCAATGAGTCCTTGTTTTCATTCAATAGGGGGCAGAGAGTGTGGCTGGCCTGGAGACCTCGGTCAGTGGGCGTTGTTGTCGGATACTCGTTGTCTGGTTTCCGAGGGATTCTCGATGGGAAGCTATCAAATCCTTTAGAATTGTTTTGTGTGGTTAATCTTTAAGGATTTTTGAGGAACTCTGTTTGGTCTCCAAAGATTACTAAAATTGTTCCATTAAATTTGTCTCGTCGACAATGTCGTGTAGAATTTTTGAGGGAACGTTTTGAGCACGTTTAGCCTAGTAATTTAAATTTGGATTTAATTATTCAAATTTAAATTATCGCGTACCTAGTCTCACCCCTGTTCGCGTTGTGTTTAGCTGGTGATCTCGAGGAGGAGTACCGTGAGCCTGCTCAGTTCGACGACCCGGATCCTGACTACGATCCCGAGCTACTAGGCAAGCCGCGTTCCTTGATCACTTTTGTACCCAGCATTTTAAGTTGCATGTTTTGTTTGCAACTCTAATTTGCATGCCAACTGTTTTAAAATATGCTAGCAACATTCCTAAGCTGTGCCTATTTATTGTTCCCACAAATATGAGCCCTACGATTGCTTTAGAATAATTATTTTATTTTAAGCTTAGCCATGCTTAGTCGCAATTATTTTTATCTCACACCTATCACTATAAAGATGGAATTTGTGTTAAATGATTTTGAACTGTAATTCAAATGTATGAGTTTTGCAAACAACTATACATAACTATTTAGCGGGGGCAGGATGAAGTATGAAGAGCTAAGAGACTTTTAGGAAGTCTCTGTGAGCGTATCTGTGGCGGGTACAACAGGAAGATCTAGGTTGGGATCTTTCCGTGAGACTTGTTGGTTGCTGACGTTGAGGATGGAGAGAGTGCCTGTCCTGGCAATTGAAGACCGAGTCCTTCGAGCCCTATACACTCAGTTGATAATCATGCACACCACGTTACCCTGTATGTGCAGTAGTTTGATCTTTCAGCTTGCCGAGACTGGTTGTTTACCCGTGGGTTAGCGGTGACATGTTAGTGTGGTGTAGAGCTATGACTCCCCGCATTAGATCGAGATATCTCACTTGATTTGTGGTAGGCTCTTCATAGCTCTAAGACCCGATTACGTAGGCACTTGGTATCCCTATCCTAGAGGACGGGTAACGCCAGTTGAAGCTTGTGGATGGGTCTTGTGTGTTTGTCGTGACTACATCGGTAGTTCTCGATGACATTTCTCTTGGGTCCAGGTGCATACTCTACAGAGTTTTGGTCAATCCTTGAGTTGTACTCCTTGATGAGTAGTTTTGTTTTCTTCCCTCCTCTTCTATTTCAAAATGTTTTGGACTTCGACCTTTGAGCTATGGCTGGGTACGGAGGTTACACCGGCATTTAAAATGAACCTCCGTTTGAGATAATGGAGATCTCTGCGGGGCAAGATAATAAAATTTGACAGTTTTAAAATAAAACTTTCTTGCATATTTAAAATAAATTAAAATGTTTTAAACTTGCATTTAGCACTTGAGCCAGCTTTTACCCTTGAAACCATTTGCATGCAGACATTGTTGATAGGTAGTACGCGGTTTGCTGAGTATTCGTACTCACAGCTTCCTAATTTGTTGTTTTCAGAGGATACCCACAGCTTGGACTTCAACTACGTCTCCGACGGACCGTGAAGTCAGCTCCTACGCTCAAGCGTTCCTGTGTTGAGGAGGTTCCCCGCTGCTGCCATGTTGATGCTTGCGTTGTTGCTTTTCTATGGATTTCTCGATAGTGACTGTTCTACTCTAAGATGATTCTGGCCTGCATGCCGATAGACCCCTTTGGAGGATTACATTCTAATAAATTTTCTTTGACTTGCTATTTTTCTATCCTCATTTTTTGTATGATGCTTCTGTTATAGTTTTTTGATTGATCGCTTGTGATGTCGTGCTTGCCAACCTCCTGGAATTGGCAAGGTCACGGAAGATTGAGACTTATCGAAAGGTAAGAAAAACCTGGTCGTTACAGGTGGTATCAGAGCCATACCTGACCGTAGAAGCGAAACCATAAAACTAGACATAACTAAGGAATATTTCTAGATTTTCGTATCTACTGTCAAACCTTCGTCGTGAAAGTTGTTTTCTTAAATCTCATCGTTCGCTTGATGGGGAGTCTTGTTTGCTTTGAATTGTGCTTGTCTTGTTATTCTTGTCCTGGTCTGCTGATCTTCTGTCTTTTTTAATGATTCCAGTTTCTGCTAAAGTTATCTTTCTAATTAGAAATATTTTCCTGTAACAGATGGCCCCGAGGAGGTCTGGACGCCTTCAGGCTCGTTTCGAGGAGGCCGCTCTGGAGGACCTTGAGATACTGCCACCCGCTGGACGTGGTCGTGGTGCCGCTCCTAGAGGTTGTGGTCGCGGTGCTGGAGGCCATGTACCGGTGCCACCTGCAGCTAACGCGCCTGACGTTGGTCGAGGGCATGGCTGTGCTGGAGCACCAATCCCTTAGGCTGGAGGACGTGGCAGAGGACTCGCCATGGACCCTGGAGTTGAGCCTGCTGATGTTGCCGCGCCTGGTGAGGAGCTTCTAGCTGCTCCGAACCTTGCGGAGGTGATGGCCCGATGCAGCACAGTACCACCAGCCGGTTCCCGCATGGCTATGTTCCTGAACATGCGCCCACCTAGTTTCGACCATACAGTTGACCCTTAGGATGCTGATGATTGGCTCAAAGACATCGAGAAAAAGCTCGATCTGATTCACCAGTTGAAAAGTGCAGCTGGTGCTTGGTGGGACACTCTTTACGCCACTCTTGACAATCCGAAGCAGTTCACTTGGGACGAGTTTGTCACCGCTTTGCATGGTTTTCACATCTCCCCGGGAGCCATAGAGGCGAAGGTGGATGAGTTTCGTAACCTTCGTCCGGGAGGTATGTCTATCACGGAGTTCGCTAACCGTTTCACCCAGCTCAGCTGCTTTGCACTAGAGGAGGTTTCGATCGAGCGCCACAAGATGTACTAGTTCGGGAAGGGCTTGCGTTTCCCAAGACAGAGTCAACCAAACCAAGTGGTTTCGGAGTAGCCTCTGCTTCCTCCGTCACCGGTGGAGTAGGGCCTCGGGCTCCTTAACCCTCCACTATTTATCTTGAGGGACTATCGGCTTGATCTCATTGAAGACCTCATCCCTCTTCTTCTCTGCCTCCTCCTCTCATGTGAGTGTTGGTCAAGCTAGGCGGACACCACCTCAGTTATGTGTACTTAGAGGAGCTCTTGCTGCTGCTAGCTTCATGATTATGGGATGCCTTTTCGATCGGATTATCCAAAGTGATCGGTCTCGCGAAGACTCCCCTGATTTTGACACCGGTTGTGCCAATTTTAACGACACCTGCGGATGCACTCTCTTGATGGACAATAGTGGAAGGAGCTGGATCGTTACTTTGCTTCGGGCGCCACTCTTGCTTAGGTGTGGTGGTGGAGCTACCTCCTCCTTGAACCTTGATCGATCGAGAATCCGTCCGATCCGGAGTTCGGTTGGAGAGTCTTGTGAAGACATCTCCTCTCGGTCCATTTCACCCCGGATGAAATGACGGATATGGCATCGGTGGAACGGGCATTGGTGCCACAGGCATCCATGGCCCCATGTATGGATGCCACACCGGGAATGGTGGGCAAGACATAGGATGGACCACAGCGGCGGCACTCCGAATCCATGTGGAGAAAAAGGAGGAGGAGGCCCGTGCACATTCACGGTTGGCCTCATCTCCTTCCTAGATGGGCTGCCTCTCCTAGGCAGTGATCTTCGGCTTTATTATCTTTGGCAGCGAAACTTGCCCCCCCGAGCCTAGAGCCTTGGATGATGACTTTGAGAGACTCTTGACCATCGGAGGACTTCTCGAGCACCACCCTCTTAGTGGCACCTTTCTCACTCGAAGAAATAGGCATCTCCTCTCCGATGATCACATTCCTCCCCTTGGTTGTATCGGCTTGATGAGGCCGAATCAACACCTTGGGGTTGAGCTCTAGAGTGTTGACGGGGAAGAGGTGCCTGTCTATCTGCATCTCTTTAAGATTCAATGGTCTCTCATTAAGAGCCGATTAGATTTGTCGACGGAAAACATTGCAATCATTAGTAGCACGAGAATAAGAATTATGTCATTTGCAATATGCTCTACGCTTAATCTCATCCGTCGGAGATAAAGTGTATGACATCTTAATGTATCCACCTTTGTGTAACTCATCAAATGTTTTGTCACACTTAGTTACATCAAAGGTGTATTTCATATCGTCTTTTCGATTCTTATAAACCCGTTTGAGCGAATTGCAAGCAAATGATTTTGGCCTTAGAGGGCCAAACGAACTCGGTAGCCAAAATGTTATTGGAATCATCATCAGAGCTATCCGAATCATACTCCACGACGTGCACGCTGTGATGGGTCTTATAATCATGTTTTATTTCTTTATTTTAGCTCTCTTGAGCCGAAGCCCTTTGTTGAAGGTGAGTGAGTGTAAGAAAATCGTACCTCTCAAACTTCTCCCTAAGATGCGACCCAAAACCACTAAAAGCTTGGTCGGCTAAGTCTTTTTTAGAAATTGTTAAATTAAAGCATCAGTTCTTAATATCTCTAAACCGCAGAAGATAATCAACGACGGGTTCGTCTTTTCCTTGCTGAACCGATGTCAAATGTGACAACTTCAACTCGTTATCCCAGAAATAAAAGTGGTCATGAAATTTGCGCTCTAAAGTCTCCCACGTGTATACGGACCCCGAGGACAATGATGAAAACTAAGAGAAAGCGGTTCCGGTTAGTGATAAAGAAAACAAATGTACTTTCAAAGCCTCACTAAACCTGCTTCTCCTAGTTGTGCTACATATTGACTAACATGTTCTTAAGTGATTTTGCTATCTTCGCCATTGAATTTGACGAAGTCGGGAACACGCCATCCTACAGGATATGGGACCGAATCAAAATTCGCGGGGTATGGTTTTTGATAAATTCGGTCTCTCCTCTTAAGGTCTACCCCTAACGTTTCATGAAATTATTTATCTAAATCTTCCTTAATGTGCGCCATACACTCCTCTATGTTGGTAATGGGTGGCCTAGGGGGCACGACTGGTGGTGAAGAGTGTAGGCTCTTCATGGCACTAAACAATTCGTTAGGAACGAGGCTATGAGGGATATCTGCACCGCTCAGTGGGATAGGTGATGCGCTATATGCAACGGTACGGTAAGGAAGAACAAACGTGACTAATTCATTCAATCGGCTAGTAGACGGATTGGAGATGCTAGTGATTGACTCGACGCTAGCGGGAGACACTACCAAAGCGTTAGTTTGCACATGAGAGGAAAAACTAGATTGTCCACTAAACGAGTTCAACGGCATGCCATACGGAGGTTGTTCTACACTAGATGTAGTAGGCGCTGATGCACTAGTAGTAGGACCTATATGCGCAACATGAGACAATGATGCAATACTAACTTTTTAAGATTTAGACAAGTTTTCTTGGATCATATATTGCATATCGTTGGCTAAGACCTTTTTCATATTGCCAAAGTAATATGAAAGGTTTTCAAAAGTAACGAGGGCTGCGAAGATGTCCTTATATTGGTAGCACTCATGGCCGCGTCGTCGTGCCTTGGCGGTGCTTCTTGAAACACGTAAAGTACTCTTGCAGCTCCCGCTCCTCGTGCGCCTCCTCGGAGGCCTTCTGACATTCCAACAACGCCTTGCGCGCCTCCTCGGGAAACTCTTCCAAGGACGGCACAACGATGTTCGTCGTGGAGATCTCAGAGTTTAAGGTGAAAAACGACGATTCGGTTTGTGCAACCAAAATCACTCGTTCTCCAGTGAAGTCGCCAAAAAGTGTGTTGACGTCGAAATCGGGTCTGGGCCAACACACCACTCTCACATCCGTGTGTGGGAACGCCAGCGCTTATTCAACGTCGGGTTTGGACAGCACCTAGACAACCCCACCTCAAGAGGGACTCCATCGGAGGAGGATCGTCTTAGGGATAATTCGAGCTCGGTCAGACCAGCTGGGTCGCCTTCGGTCATTGTCGGGACGAAGGAAGAACAACACGGGGTTCGAGTAAGGGGATTATAGTTTGGAGAAAAACGAAATGTAAAGGCAAATAGTTTGATCGATTGGGATGATCTTCAACCGGTCTCCGGTAAGATGCCGAAGGTTTCATCGTGTAATTCCGAGAACCCGAAAGGGCCTACCGGACCCTCCAGCAGTGTGCCGGATACTTCAATGGAGCAAATGCCCCAACCTAAGAGTGCTAATTGGACCCTCTGGCAGCGTGCCGGATACTCCGGTGGGCTAAGTGCCCGAACCCGAGAGGGCTCATCGGACCCTCCGGCAGCATGCCGGATCCTCTGGTGGGCTAAGTGCTCGAACCCGAAAGGGCACACTAGACACTCCAGCAACGTGCCAGATACTCTGGTGGGCCAAGTGCCCAAACCTGAGAAGGCTCAACGGACACTCCGACAATGTGTCAGATACTCCGGTGACCTTGTGATTTTTGGGTTTCAACATAACCCTTTCTGTTTGTGCATTTTTTTATATGGTTAAATAAATCAGTAGTCCATGCCGAGGGAAGAATTTTAGAGCGCAAGGACTACGGTATGACGTGGAGACGCATGACCAACGGACAACCACGCCTGGACGACGATTCTCGTGTACAGGACAGGAAAAGCCGTCGATCGAGTTGCTGTCGCTTGTATAATGGGGCAGCTTGAATCTGGCGCCCCATGCTCCAGGCGCCATGGATCAGCGTGAATCTACTCCAGTTTGCCAAAAGCTACAGGAGAATGGTACTCACTAAGATGCAGGAGCCGTACCTTTCAGATTAGACTTTAGAGTAGACTTTTTCCTTGTTGCTTTTCGGTTTTACAATTTTAGATGCCTTTGTGTTCTCTAGTCTGAATAAAATGCAAACACAAACACAAACACACATAGCCCTGGGATATTTCATACTACTAGCTTTTCAATGGGGATACATATTTTTCTAAGCAGAATCAGCAAGTTACCCTGATGGTATAGTGTGGGCTTCTGCGGCGACGATGTCACGGTTGGTGAGAGGTTGAAACAAATCGGGATGGGTTAAAGACCTCCGCGCCTGGGGTTGGTGGATGGTGGCGCAGAACGACTCGAACCACATATGCGTACCTCTTTCCTGAATCCTGAACTGAACAAAAGTAGAAAGTTCAGTGGAGCAGGTCGGCGCAACAGACGGACGGAGCGGAACCACATGTGAAAACGAGTGAAAAGTTACCGAACATGCGATGGCGCTTCCACCTTGGGCGGTTAGTAAGACGGCCAGCAACAACCTTTCCATTTCGTACCTCTTGCTGCAGCAACGACGACCGTGCCCGTGCCTCAGTTGTGCGTGTCGGAGAAGCACTTTGCTTCCGTCTTTGGTGCTCGGCTGCTCAGCGGTGGTTGACTGCAAAAAACGGGAGACTCCGAATGCTCTCAAGTCTATGGAAGTATGAAATGTTGGTGTGAACACAGTGATCACCATGTATTTAACAATGAAGTGTTCAATTTGGTTTTGACAATGCATTAATGGTGAGCTGTTATCTTTGACTAACAAAGAGTTCAAATGAGACTTTGATTGGAAGTCTCAAGAGCACATCGAAAGGGTGTACCCCCTAGTGTGCAGCAGCTATAAAAGAAGGGCATACCCTGATTATATGATAATGACAGAAATGAATAACCGTAAGCTTTGCCCTAAAAGATCCTAATCACTCATGCCTCTGCAGCACTAGAAAGGGTGCTCTCCTGCCCTAGGCGGCAACACAAAGGAGAAGAAGCTTTAGGATTCTAAGAACAAGAAGTTGGGAGCTCAAGACCTAAGGTTCTCAATTCCTGCTCTAAAGGTGGTTCATCTCTTAGGCTAATGATCCTGAAGATCTAACAATGGTACCGGAGCCTGTTAGCCTAAGTTTGAACCCCTGTTATGCTAAAGTTTCTATTCTAAGTCATATGATTGTGCTTCCTGTGATCTTGATTCAAGTTCATGATCAACAAGTTCATCAAGATCATGTTTTATTGTTCTTGATTGAAATTGAAAGCTAAAGTTTTGCTTCTGTTCTTGCTCTAATAAAATATAAGATCATACTTAAGTTTCATGTTAAAATTGCCTAAGATCAGGCCCCTATAATGTTGAAATTGCCCTCTGATAAGTTGAATTCCTAAAGATTAAGCCCTGTTCATGAAAAATTGCTCACGGCCATGCATAATTCCTAAAGTTCAAGTCCCTCATCATGTGATTAAGCTCACGGTTATGTCAATTTCTAAAGTATTATGCTTTAATCCATGAGCTAAAGTTGCTAGGTTTTTGGTACAGCACTAAAAGGATGGGGATTTCAACTAATTATGTACCAAGCCCTAAGGAAATCCCCAATCCCAAGAACCCTAACCCTAGCTACAAGGTAGAATCCCTAATGTTTTCCCCCCTAATCTGATGAACTCTAGACCAAAGGAGAAGATCAAGGCGGTGGAGCTTATCTTTGCTGGGGTTGTGGTCGCTGTCGGGGAGCTGCTGCTTGCCACCGGTGCCCCTTCTTCGGGATGCTGCCCGCCGTACCAGCCCGCATGCTGGCCGGCGGCATGTGGCTCGGGTTCATGCACCCCGAGGCCGACGTCACGCCATGCCACGCGGGCCAAGAAGCCGCACGGTAAGCGCCGTCATACCGCACCATTCCGGCATGCTGGCCAGCGACCCCGCGGCCTAAGGGCGCCAGACAAGAGCAGCTCATTGGAGCCGTGTGCCAGCTGCAGCTGCGCGCGTGCTCCAGCAAACAGGCCTCGCCGGCGCCACTGCTCCCGCTTGCGCGCCGCTGCTCCCTGCCGTGTGCGCGCCGCCTTGCCTTCCTGGCCGTCGCTGCTGGAGAGAAACGAAGGGAGGAAAAAAAATGAACTAGGGTTTCGCTGGGGTCGGAGGGTGCCGGTTTTGTTCCGCCTGAAATGGATACCACTGGTTCGATTTCGATCAAACGGCCATGATTGACTGACCGACTGACAAGCCTAGAAGGCCGCACACGTGAAGTCACTTTCCCGGCCTGGGCCTAGGATGCTGGGCTTAAGGCCCAGGTGGGGAGGCGGTTCGCCTAAAAGGACCGAAAGGCCACTGGCAGGGATTCGTTGGTTACAGCCTGTAATGAACATTATAAATTTTCTTTTATCAAAGAATTTCATAATAGGCTGAATTGTGTTGGGCTTTAATAGGCCGAATAAATTCAAGTTTTTGGGCCAATTTTGGTAGAATTTTGCATAATTTTGGGAATAAATTATTGGCTTCAATTTGAATCAAACTTGAATTAATTTTTGGTCTCCTTTCTGTCAAATTTTAAATAAGACAAAAATTTGGTATAATTTTTGTTCTCTCATTATTTAAGGATAAATTAAGCCAAATTATGATGGAATTTGATTAATTTTTTGTCATAATTTATGATAGGGATAAATTTAGTAAACTTTGGCTGAATTAGTGGAATTTCATTCCCTTCCCTAATGTTGGCTTTGAAATTAAGTGTGGCCCATATTTGTTCATTCTCGTCAAAGCTGATTAACGAATATGTGACCACAACAATTTTATTGTTCTTGTTCAAATTCTGGCCAAAGCTGATTTTGAACTTGAATAATAAAAGAAGTTATAAATATAGTAAATTAAGTGTGGCCCATGTTTGTCATTGTAGCCAAAGCTGAGTGACAAATATGTGACTGCAACCATTTTATTGTTCTTGTTCAAATTCTTGCCAAAGCTGATTTTGGACTTGAATGATAAAATAAGTTATATATATACATCAAATTAAGTGTGACTTGTATTTACTAT
>BCLG01001233.1:26673-45433 GCA_001602295.1 Zoysia matrella
AAGTGATAAAGTTTGGTCTCAAATGGTATAAAGTGGACAATTGTAAGTAATGTTAAGTTCAGGGGGAGTAAGTCAGCAGTGATAAAGAATTTACTGCTAAAAACTAAGAATGTTCTCTCCTTCAAGGTTGATATAAAAGATCTCAGTGAATTTAATTTTGTTTGGGAATTAAGATTCACCGAGATAGATCCAAAGAAGTATTATATGCTTAAAATGTTTAACCTCACCTGCTCCTATTGTCAAGGGTAATAAATTTGGAACATTTTGATGTCTAAAGAATGATTATGAATCGACAGAGAAAGTTAATCCCTTATGTTATGAATAAAGAAGTGCACTCGCCCTGACAATAATGTTCATTACCAAGATATTTGGCAGATGATAATCTAATGTTGATTGGATCAATAAGCATCTAATAAAGTCATGTGAAGCAAGGCATCAAAGTTTACATGCCCATATACGAGAAAATCTGATAACTCAAGTAGATGGTTATTCAGATAAAGTTTTGCAAGATGTGTTAATGTTAAAGAAATCCACGTAATGTTATTTCACATCGCAAAGATAGCTATATCGTGGAATAGCTCAAAATAAATGTTACTGCATCGTTGACAATGCAGAATAAATCTGATGGAATGTTTTGAGGCAATGAGGCAGGTTGTATGGTGTAACGACCAAGATTTTCTTTATCTTTTGATAAGTTCCGATCTTTCGTGACCTTGCCAATCCCAGGAGGTTGGCACGCACGACATCACAAGTGATCAATCAAAAAACTATAACAGAAATATTAAAAAAGAATGAGAATAGAAAATAACAAGTCAAACAAATTATTAGAGTAAAATCCTGCAAAGGGGTCTATCGGCAAGTAGGCCGGAACATCTAGGAGCAGATAGATCACTATCGAGAATTTAACAAGAGCAGCGACGAAAGCATCAACATGGCAGCAGTAGCGAACCTCCTCCACACCGGCTAGCTTGAGCACAGGAGCGGACTTCACGATTCGTCGGAGACATAGTCGAAGTCTAAACTGAGGGTATCCTTTGAAAACAACAAATTAGAAAGTCGTGAATACGAATACTCAGCAAACCGCGTACTATCTATCAACAATGTATGCATGCAAATAGTTTCAAGGATAAAGTCATGGCTCAAGTGCTAAATGCAAGTTTAAAACATTTTATTTTATTTTAAAGATGCAAAAAAGTTTTATTTTAAAACTGTCAAATTTTATTATGTTGTCCCGCAGAGATCTCTGTTATCCCGGACGGAGGTTCATTTTAAATGTTGGTGTAATCTCTACACCCGACCACAGCTCAAAGGCCAGAGTCGAAAACATTTTGAAAGAGAAGAGAAGGAAAGAAAACAAAACTACTCAACGAAGAGCACAACTCAGGGAGGTGTCCGTCCAAAAGTGCAATGCGCATTGACTGTAATTCTGCAGAGGTTATACACCTGGACCACGAGAAGCGTCATCGAAAACTACCGTCGTAGTCTCGACGAATATACAAGACCCGTCCACAAGCTTTAACTGGCGTTATCCGTCCTACAAGATAGGAATCTCAAATGCCTACGCAATCAGGTCCTGAAGCTGTGAAGAGCCTATCACTGATCAGGTGGGGTATCTCGATCTTATGTGGGGAGTCATAGCTCTGCACCACACTAACACAACACCGCCAACCCACGGGTCAACAACCAATCTCAGCAAGCTTCAAGATTAAGCCACTGTCTATACAGAGTAACATAGTGTGTATAGTTGTCAACGGAGCGTACAAGGCTCGAAGGTCTCTCTCCAACCTCAACGCCAACAACAAGTCTCATGAAAAGATCTCAGTCTGGATATTCTCATTGTACCCGCAACAGTTACGCCCACAGAAACTTCTCAAAAGCCCCCCAGCTCTTTATACTCCATCCTGCCCCGGCTAAATAGTTATGTATAGTTATTTACAAAACTTACATATTTGAAGCACAGTTCAAAAGCATTTAACACAAATTCTATTTTTATAGTGATAGGTATAAGATAAAAATAAATGCGACTAAGTATGGCTAAGCATAAAAATAAAATAATTATTCTAAAGCAATCCTAAGGCTCATATTTGTAGAACAATAAATAGGCACGACTTAAGAATGTTGCTAGCATATTTCAAAATAGTTGGCATGCAAATTAGGGTTGCAATCAAAACATGCAGTTTAAAATACTAAGTACAAAGTGATCAAAGAACGCGGCTTGCCTGCAACTCGAGATCGAAGTCAAGATCCAGGTCGTCGAACTGAGCGGGCTCGCGGAACTTCTCTTCTGAAACACCAGCTAAACACAGCACGAATAGGGGTTAGACATTAGGTACGCGACAATTAAAACCGGTAATTAAATCTAAACATGTGCAAAACGTTCTCCAGAAAATCCTACATAACATTTATGACAAAACAAATTAACGAAACAATTTTGGGAAACATCAGAGATCAAACAGAGTTTTTCAAAAATCATAGACGATCTAGACCGCAAAAAATTAGATTAATTGTAGAACAATTAATCGCAGATTGATTAGTAATTAATTCAACAATCTATTGGAGACAAAAAGGAATTGGAGAGAGGGAAATTTTCTTACCACAAAATTAAAAATCGGAGACGAAATTACACCGGAAATCGGAGATCGGAGAATCAGAACTCAGAAACTTGTACCGGAGCCGGAGATTGAAGAGGAAAAATCGCTGCGCACTGGAGCCTGGAGCCGAGTACCGAAAAAACCGGAGATCAACTGGAGCGGTGACGCGACGGTTCAGCAGCCTCACGCGGAGTTGAAGTCAGGGCTGTAGGCGACGTGGAGAATACGCGACGCGGGAGACGAGGCTGGAATCGATGGCGACCGGCGCAGTGCGTGACGGGGTCAACGGCGCGGGATCGGACGGGCAGGCGCAGAAATCGGCGTTTGATGATTTTTCTGAATGAGGAGGGGAATGGAGAGGATAAGAATGAGAGAGGATATTTATAAGAGGGATTAAACAGGTAGTAGGTGAAAGAGGATAAAATTGAGAAAATAATTAAAAAAATTATTTAGGGATCTAAAAATTAATTAGAAAATTTTGAAAAATAATTTTAGTTTCAACGGAAAATTACGCGGACTAAATTATTTCGACACCGAAACAACTGAGAAAGAAGGATTTTGAATTAGACGAAACGAAATTTGAGACAGATGGTTTTTGATCAGAACGAAAATTAGAATAACTCGCCGCTTTATTAATTTAAAATTTCGAGATGTTACATATGGCTAAAGGAATCCATCCCGAAATTTCAAGTGATTGATGTCCATTTTAAACCACTTAAGATAATACTGCAATAATTAGTTAGCAGTATTCTATTCGAGTATCAACAAGTCAAGTATCGCTGTCAAACACGTTGACATCGCGTGCCATGTTGTGAAAGATAGAATCCAGAATCATATATCATATACTAAGACTTTATATTCATGCACTAATGTAAAGTTAGCGAATCCGCTCGTAAAGGCTTACTATCCAATGTATTTAAAGATTATGTTGCTGGGATACATTGATAGAAAAACCATTGATCCTGGAATAAGAAGTATATGAAGCACTCTCTCCCCATATTATAAAATGATCACTTTGAGATGTAATGGAAACCATGGTCAATTGGTTCTATAGTACTTAATTGACTACTGTAATTTATTGATCTGGTGTACCATCTATCGAAAAAGTGAATTCATATACTATGAATAAAGTTTAAGGTATAAAGTCTTGAAGCTACTAAGTTTAAAAAGTTCATTTAATATGAGATGGTATACTATAGTAACTGGGCTCAACAGTATGGCTAATTCATCGTTGTAATTCTTTTATCTTAGTATATCATTTTATTGAAAAATAGACTTATAAGCATGATGATCAAGGGATAGAATATTGGTGTGAACACAGTGATCACCATGCATTTAACAAAGAAGTGTTCAATTTGGTTTTGACAATGTATTAATGGTGAGCCATCATCTTTGACTAACAAAGAGTTCAAATGAGACTTTGATTGGAAGTCTAAAGAGCACACTGGAAAGGTGTAGCCTCTAAGTGTGCAGCAGCTATAAAAGAAGGGCATACCTCTCATTGTATGATGTTGAGAGAAATGAACTACCATAAGTTTTGCCTTAAAAGAGCCCAATTAATCATGCCACTACAGCAGTAGGAAGGGTGCTCTTCAGCCCGCGGCAACACAAAGGAGAAGAAGCTTCAGGAGTCCAAGAACAAAAAGTTTGGAGCTCAAGACCTTAGGTATGTTCTCAATTCCTGCTCTAAAAGTGGTTCATTTTTTAGGCTAATGATCCTGAAGATCTAACATGAAACGGCAAATTAACCCAGCCGAAACATCAGCGCGGCAGAAAACATCTGCGTGGTCACAATCCTGGAGACCGCATTGCATTCCTTCCTGACATGCGGTTGGCCTGACCCTGTAAAATGGTTTCCGTCGTCTCCAACGACCCATTGGGTAAACCTAGGATATCAATGAACGTGCCGTAGAGGATGGCGACATTGGCGAGGCGGTATCGACAGTTTAGCGGAGATGGGGAACGTTAGGCCGCGCCGGAGTCCACATCCATGGCAAACGAGGAATTTGACAGCAGTCGAGGTTGAAGAACAGGACATTCCTCATGAAGACAGTCGTCAGTCATGCTTCATAAGCCTCTCCGTCTCACGATCGTGATATGCTAGCACGTCTGAAACAGAGAAGAGTAGGAGCTGCCTGATTGGACAACTCTAATGGAAGGTTCCAATGTTCCATACCACGCAAGAATTGTGAATAACCACATCCGCGTTTAAATTGCTGATGGGGAGGCCCTGATGTTCGTCAACACCTAAAAAAAGAAAAGAGGAAAAACATCCTGGCTTCAGAGTGGCACGAAGCTAGTGGTGGCCTGCCGGAGCGGAACTAAAGTGGGCTGGCCCGTGTTCACAGGCCCAATCTCAGCAACAAACCTGATCCGAGTCACGGACCTAGACAGCCACAGGCAACAAGTCTGGCCCAAGTGTGGCAAACTACGGGCGGGCCCATGCATGAAATACAACGGGAGTGCTTTGTCTAGGCCGGGCCAGAAAAATATGTGCTTCAGACCAGCCTGCTAGACCTGGTTGTTCAGCCATCTATTAGCATGCGGCACTCGTCAGCCAGAATGTTGTCAGTGTGACCGTGCCAATGGACTAGTTTCACGTATAGTTGTCCAAACAGATCGGCCGGTATGGTAAGGTTCGGCTCGAGTCTATATTTTGTGCCGATCCGGCATGGTTCATTATCAAATTGTGCTATACCGGTACACATGCTTAGCTAAACATGAACATAATGATCCCAACCATTCTTTTCCTTCAACCGAATCCACCTTAAAATAGGATAAGCCACAGAAGAAACCTCTCTATCAAACATTTTTAGAGGAGTGAGAAGCATAGTATTAAATGACTAGAATTGTCTAGAGAAGTCAAAGCCAAACCAGTTTTTGGATAAGCCAAAGCACTACCAAATGAGGTCTTTGAATCATCTCCAACATCTTTTCACTTTACATTTAGGATCCAAATATTGATTTGACCAAAATAATTACAGGAAGTAGCCTATGGTTTTAATGAGTTATCTCTAACAAACTTTAGTCCGTCCATATCGTTGAAATTTTAAGGTGTGAATGTAAAATTTTAATTCTAAGGTCTAGATTTTGATGTGCGACCCGTATATTCACTGACTATAATAATTTACATAAAGTAGCATACAATTTTACTATGTCATGTTCAACAGATATTTATTAATTTAGATAAAATTTTAAAGTATGAGCATCAGGTTCTAATTTTAGATTTCAACTTCTGACACAGGTAAGAGATTATACGTAATAACAAATCCAAGATAAACACATGGTTTTATCGGCGGATACAACATGCATGCTGATGGCAAATGGTGAGCCCCATGTCTCCTGGGTTCCTACAAAGTCTGCACATTTCCTGAGTGTATAGTCATAAGTGTAGTCACAATCGCAGGTTCGTGATCATGGTTGGAATTGTTGGAACAGAATGGTGCAGGATGCTAATGCTGTCGTCTCAGAACGATGATATCGGTTACCATTACAGATCATAGTGTCCTTGCAACTCTATTCAATGATGTCGTTACTGAGCTTGCTCTGTTCTGCGAAATCGTTTGTTGGATTCTCCATCTCCATCCATATCAGCTGTGTTTGATATGGAGTACCCTTCATTCCTTATGCAAGCCATCATGTGCTGGGTGCCCTCGCAATTAGTAAAAGTACCATCTATTCCCTCCGTTACAAAATACAAGCATTTTTAAGTTAAGTCAACTCTTCGTCTCTTTTTATAAGTTATTTTAGGTTTGGACACGTGAATTAAAAAAGTATAAAAAGTGAGAGCAGAAAAATAGAGTGGAGATGTATGGAGAAAAGGAAAAGTTGTCTTGGAAAGTGAAAATGCTTTATAATTTGAAAATTTTTAAAGTGTCCCGAGTGACATAACTTGGAACAGATGGAGTATTAATAATGAAGAATTGATAATATTTTATTATATATAAATTATGTTATAAGATTCATCATGTAAAAGTCTTTCATAATATGTATTTTTTTATACTAAAAATTATTTGATATTCTAAATATAGATCAAAGATAAAAGTATTTGACTTTAACTAAAGTCAGAAATGTTTATATATTAAAGCAGAGGTAGTGCTGGCACAATGATTCGTGAGATTAGGTGTATGCTTTTCTACTGAAGTTGAGAACTTTGTTGCCGCAGGTTACTGCTCTATGTCAGTGGGTAAAAGTCGACGTAGCGAGTGGGGATGTGACGAAATGCTGTACGGGCCAGCACAGCTGGTAGGGTTGAAAACCGAAAATCGACCCGATCACATTTTGTTTACTGTTTTTCGTACCATTTTTTGATAGGCGAAAAAAAACGAAAATAGTATGACTTATTTTCCAACCATTTTAGAGGAAATTATGTTTCTAGTAGAATTTTTCTTTTTTTCATTGTTTCTCAAATACGGAAATGAGATCTCATGTGAATATTTTTTATGTAAAATAAAAATTAAAAGTTATGAAGCAAACAATTTTTTATTGGTCCATGTTGTTAGGTTATATGTTGTGAATTTAATTACAATTTATATTATATATATTGTAAGATTTGGATCATATAGTAAATGTTTTATATTTATTTTATTCATATTTTTAATATTTTTTATTTACTGACTGTTTTTTTTTTCAAAACTCTATATTTATTTATTCGTTTCTGTTTTCGGCTTTTCGATTCGTCCAGTGTGATAAATATGAAAGTAAAAATGGTTAAAGTGTTTTACTGACTATTTCCTTCAATTTTCAGCCCTAACAGCAGGCACCACAAACCGACCGCAACGTAACAGATCTTAAAGGCCTATCACGAGGATCGTTGCCGTTCATGGAGGTACATCAGTTGCGCTGGACGGACCGGTCCCATACATACGAAAGATCATAAAGCTCCAGGGTGTGAGCTGAGACGACCAGGATTTTCAATATACCTTTGCGAAAGTATTGTAAAAAACAGAAAGTGGGAACGGTGCTTAATGGCCAGGCGATCTGTCCAACACATTGTTTTCAATGGAATGTTTGTTGCATCTTGCAATGCTATTTCGTGCGACTTTAAAAGGCGACAAACATTGTGCGTTCAATGGGAGACGACGTTTGCGACCGAATGCCATGCGTGGAAGAGTAGAGTAAAATTTAACGACAACAATACTGTAAATGATATTCAATCTGTTCTGATCTAAAGCAAAAATAATCCGCGCATATACTCTCTCTATTTTTTAATTGATGTCGCTATCGATTTTCGACTTCAACTTTTACCGTTCATCTTATTTAAAAAATTAGTTTAAATGTGTAAAATTTTAAGTTGTGATTCAAATAATTTTAATAATAAATAAAATTATAGTAAAATATATGATATTTATTAAGTTTTTTAAATAAGAAGATTGATCCAAATTGAAGTCGAAAGTCAATGACAACAATAATTAAAAAAAAACAGTACAAGAAAAAAAAACACTTTTACAAAGAATACACAAAAGGAAAAGCGGAGGAAAAAAGAGGCACTGCCAGCGGGACGAGGGAGATCTATTTAGGCAAGCAGAGCCGCTGCCCTAAGCGCCATCGCCATCGCGGACACAATTACGCCCGCCGTCCTGCCTGCGGCGTTCTGCACCACAAAACGAACGTTGACAGTTTGTTAGCACATCGTTAGCATGCGAATTTGTAAATGAACAATGTGGTCGTGGTCAGTTCACGCGTTGTTGAGATCTGCAGCGTAAGATACTCTATTTCTGTTTTTGGCCGTATTGGTTTGTTTCTACTCTATTTTCTACGGAGTACTACTACTACTACAGTTTTGGTACAACAACCGCGTCCAACAGAGACATGACCCATATTGTGTGTCGGCGTCCTAACCAATGGCTACATTCTGACGCGCACGTCGCGACGTTGGACCACGGTCCGCACGGAAGCGGATCGTCTGACGAGTGTCAGAGAGCAAGCGGTTGCTGCCGCGTGGGCCACAAGAGAGTGCACCCCACATGGCAGATTGGCATGCTTTCAAGAATGCGACTGTTCTGCCGCAACATTAGCGTGAGTTGCGGTGACGGACAGTTTGGAATGGCAGTTGCCAAGGTAAGGGTACGTACCGCGGTGTCGGCGGTGGTGGCATCACCGCTGGGCCCGGGAGCCTCGGCTTCGGAAGTGGGCGCCTCGGCGGTCTTGGCGACAGGGGCCTTGGCTGCCGGGGCAGGGGCGAACGCGCCCTTCTTCTTCTTGTCCTTGGACTTCTTGGCCGGCGCGGGCACGGGGGCCTCAGTGGGCTTGGTCACCGGAGCCGGCGCCTCGGAGACGGGCGCCGGCGGGGAGGCCACTGGTGCCTCTACGGTGGGCGGGGTCGCCGCGGGGGAAGTGGCGACTGGGGCGGGCGCCGCAGCCTTGGTCGGTGGGGCAGCAGGGGCAGTTGCCTTGGCGGGAGGAGCGGGCGCGGGGGCCTCGGTCTTGGGCTTCGTCGGTGCCGCGGCCGGCGCCAGGGTGGCGGGGGTCGTCGGTGCGTCGGTGGGTGACGGAGTGGCCGGCGATGACTTGGGCGGGAGCACAGCCGGGGTGGTGGACGGCGCGGCCGCGGGGGTGGACGCGTCCGCGGGAGTGGCGGTCGGCGCTGGCGTGGACTTGGAGGATGACTTGGGCGGCGCGGTAGTCGGCGCGGCCGCCGGCGACGTTTGCGCAGCGGAGTTCGTCGCCAGCAAGAAGAAGCAGAGGAGCGCGACGCAGAGGACCGCAGTGCGCGCCATTGCAAATGGAGGCGTGGCGTGCGGTTTTTCTTGCGAGTGGCAACGCGGAACCGCAAGACTGAGTGACTGATGGATGGAAGACGCAGTGAGTGCGGCGCCGGGATAAATAGGCGGCTGCTCGGTGGGCACGCCCGGATGCACCGTGCACGGGTGCAGTCGCGTCCCGTAGGCCTGGCGGCCCAGTATGCCCGCAGCACCGTAGCGAGACGTTGGCGCAGTAGGTGCGTGGATGGGGATGGCAACGGCCGAGCCAGGGCCAGGGTCCAGGGTGCGCTGGGGACGGCACGGTCTGCTGCGGGCCCGGGGTGTCGGGTGCCGTTGCTCGCTGCAGGTGTCGGCGGAGTCCACGGGAAGGAATAATGAATGGCGCGGCGCGCTCGCTCCTTGCCTGGACGCATGCAGTACCCGTCGCTCGGCGTCGGCAAACCTGTCAGTCGGAGCCCCTCGGGTTCGGTTCGGACGCGGAGCAGCGGAGCCGTTGCCGCATGTGGCTGGTTACTTGGCAAGTAACTCGTCGCGTTTGCGGCCGGGCAGGGAGCTGTGAAAACTCGTTGGCCGTGTGACGCTGCCGTGCCAAACTGTTTGGTTTGGGCGTGCCGAGTTCTCAAGGTTCTGGTGCGACGTCGCGCAAGGAGTACACGGTGGGCGTACGCGCGTTTGGCGGTACTGCCCGTCTAAGCGAAGGTCGAGCATGCAGCAGCCCGTGAAGGCAACAAAGCAACACGCAAGGACATCAGAGTTGGGTGGCTTGTCGGTGCATAGAGGGTTCACTGCCAGTTACCTGACTGAAAGCATTGTCATCCTGTTATCCACACATTTACAAAGATGGTGCTTTAACTATTTCTTTTGCGAGTCATCAGCGCTGTAAATAAATAAATACTACCTGAAAGCAATTTGCCATTTTCAGTTCGGTACGGGATATAGGATCGTCGGTGCTTCGTTCAAGTAGCCGATGACGATTGACGAGTAATTAAACTGCATGTGTGGCGCATTTTGATTTTGAACGCGTAACAAATTTATGGTCATAATCAACTACTTGCTGGTCGCTACGTTGTCACTGTACACATAAGTAACTGCTCCATTCGTTCAAAAATATAAGCATTTATATATTTAGTTAAAATCAAATTTTTATCACTTTAACCACTAATAATATATAATTAATAATATTTTATCATATAAAAATTATATTTTTTAAATTTATAATTAAATAAATATTCATAAAAAATATTTTTTATATTAAAAATTATGTAATTTTATGTATATTATTAGTGAAAGTTAAAAGATTTTAAATTAATTTTTACCTCGAAATGTTTATATTTTAAAACGAAGGTAGTACATAGCTCCAATTGGAGCAATCTGTGTCGGTTTTAGGAAGTAGCTAGTAATAGCCAATTAGCAAGTTCTTGATGTGTTGCCACGTCACCTACTGAGTCATAATATTGACCCATTGGATGAATAAACTCGTGCATTATGAAGCGGATCATCCGAGCTGCAATGTCATTGAGTGTGGCTTCATTAAACGGGAGCTGCTTCCAGCGCACTTCCATTCGAATTAACCTGAAAAGCACCCCAAACTGCAAGATTACAATGCGGCTTCTCTCAGACGTGATTCCCCGCAACACCACCTTTTACCTACAATGCCGAGTCCATCCCAAGGTAGCTTTGGCCGAACGCGGGAAGGCCCTACCTCCGCCCCCACCTCGGTCGAGCTCTCCTCCATCTGAGGCCCCACTGTCCGAGCCCCCTCCCCCGCCTACGTCGAGCATGCCTCCGTCCAAGTCTCTGCCCTGCTGTCCTAGCCATCGTCGAGCCCGCGACGCTTTGCCTTGCCGGAGCTGCGGCCGTTTCGCCTCGCCGGAGCTGCTGCCTTGCTCATGTGGGCGGAGTCACCGGAGCCACGGCCGTTTCGCCTCGCCAGAGCTTCATGGTAGCTCTCGCCTAGGCGCTAGCTCCTGACTGACGCTGCGAAGGAAGAGGAGTCCATCCATTTCGGCCAAGATTCCTGCTGGGGGCGTGCGTGCAGGATGCAGTGCAGCGGAGATGAGACGTGTTGCGTAGAAGCTGGCTGCCAAACGCTTCACATCTCTCCGCATCAGATTCCTGCTGCAGCTGCGTTGGTGATAAGTCAACTTTCAGTAGAATCATGTCGGAGCGAAGCTGTTCCAAATGGGGCCATGATTTTATATGATTTTACCAAGGGCTAGTACATATGTCATCTTCGTGATGATGTAACAGACGCAAACAGCGCCATCGCAATATTATATCTTCATTACATTTAGAGTGTGAGAAGTACAATGTGTGGTTCTACCGTTGTTAGTTTCATAACCTTTGAAGTCCCTCAAATGGTATTAATAGATTTTGATGATTGAGTGAACACTATAGGTAATATGTGTGATTGTACGTATCACCTTGAAAATTCTACATCAACATGGTGGGCTTCCTCGATGGATGACAAGTATAATCTCTAGAATAAGAGTATCAAGCATTGGAGGACCAAGGCTAAGAACTAGCTAGAGAGTCCAGAGGATCATCGGTATTATTAAGAGGGGTCAACTCATTTCTCTCGGGTCATATAAGTGTTAGGAGGTATGAATGCTCTTAGTTGCCTCGAAAAGCTTGTAAGATGGCAGAGGAAGTGAAGTGGACAAAGCCAAATTCAAGACAAAGTCAAATACTTAGGTTTTAGCTTTAGTAGTTGTCACCGAACAGTTGGTGAGCTCATCAGACAGTTCGGTGAGCCAAAAAACCAAAATCCATAAGAGATGTTTTCTGGATCCAAAGAGAAAAACACACCAGACAGTCCGGTGTGTTAGTGAGCGAACAGTCCGATGTCCTTGAAGATGAAGTCCAGAAGGGTTGTCTCTGAAATTCCACAAGTGATTGTCACCAAACAATCCGATGAAGGTATGCACCAGACAGTCTAATATTATATGGAATAGATTTTAGAGAGGGTGTTTCCCTGGTCTGCAGATTGATGGAGTTACCAGACAGTCTAGTGGTGCATCGAATAGTCTGAAGAGTCACCAAACAGTGACTGACTAGATAAGGCAAATAGCTTTATGACATCACATTTCAACGGTTGTTTTTGGGCTTGGAACCTATTTAAACCATGGAGGAGGACGTTTTTCAAATGGCCTAAGGTCTGAGTTGCTAGAGCAAACTTATAAATGGACAAGGGACACAAAGGAAAGAGTACAACTCAAGCTTGGAAAACTTTTGTGCTAGCAGGAGAGTAGCAAGAGCATTCACTACAAAAAATCTGGGCTTTTATAACAAAATGAAAGTGTCATAGAAAGTACAAAATTTGTAACAAAATGAATGGTATGATGAAGAACCATCGTCATGAAGATCGTCATATAACGACTGTCACTAAATGTACCTTGTGACAAAAATATGGAGCACCATCATAAATTGTGACGATCTTTTGTGATGGCAGTGCTGTGTCGTCATATATTATTGTTATTTTATGACAACTATAACCGTCACATATTGATTAGTGGACTTGTCACCAAATATGCGAACCGTCATAAATTATGTCCTGGGAATCCTGATTTAGACAACTTATTGTGACGATACAGTAGCGTCATATATCATTATGTAGATTTTGTGACATTTCCATTTTTGTTTTGTTATGTAAGGTAGTTAGCGACATCTTCAGATGACTCAAGGTCATCATAAATTTTCCTTTCATTCGATGACGAATGTGGCTCAAATATATGTATCAATTCAATGATCAATGTCAGACAGATCAATCTAGCATTCTCATCAGAGCTCATAAACATACACATTTCAACCAAGCCATCATCCACAAACATTCCAAAGCATATTCAAACACATCACACTAGTTCTAGGTTCCATCACACAGGTTCAAACATACACACAGATGCAAATTAATTTGACATAGGTTCTGACAACATTGGGCACAAAGTCCAACGAAAAAAGAAAGTTTGGTGTTCTAGCAAGGCAGCGAAAGCTTAGGCAAAGGCATCTTCAACTGAAACTGCATTCAGACCTACCTCAATCTTTCTGAAGTTTCAGAACAGTTCGCAGCAGTGCATTAGTCTCTTCAAACTTGGTATGCACTACAGATCATACAAGTATTGTACAGCACGTGATGACACTTCAACAGCACATGCTAATTGCTATGCTACAAATGTCCCATCTTTCTTGCAAATTATACAAAAGACATACTAATAGGTTGTACTGAACTATGAAGCACACATTTACTGACATTTAATATGGCTAAACACCATCAATGTCCACATGTTGTTATTTTTCAGTACTTGTCAAGCTTCACAAGCCTAAGTAATTAATGGCACACATATTGGATCCAAACAAACATCAGGCAATCACGTTTGTCTCCGTAACATTTCATATTTCAGTGCAAGAACTAATTAATGGCACACAGTTCCTTATAATTGGAATACATAGAAAGCAATAGTATCCGTACCAGGCTGTATCCAAGGGCAATATAGGACCTAGATCCAGTCCTTTGGTGAAGCTGCACTTGGCCTCGGTTTACTTTATTCTTAGTACATTTCTCCTCCACGACAAATGCAATACAGAGGTTTCATTCACATGCACAGTTTGCATTGCATATTAACAAATGTAGATAATGCAGGCATGGACCTGATTCCTAGGGTCACACCAGTACTGAACCAGCTGGATCCATTACTCTTTCTTCATTTTAGGTGGAGGTTCTTTGGCCAACAGTTGTTCTCTTGTCAGTGAGTAATCGAAGTACTTTCTTTTAAGGTGATACCTCTGCTGCCTTACTCCCCTCTTAATGATATCAATGCATGAAGCCTTGCTTGGTCCCTCATTCTTAACATCCACATCCAACCTTGACTGAAGCCACACAAATGAATTATTAGACACAATTTTCACATGGGAATATTGTAATGCATGAAAATATTTGGAAGAATGAAATAGTTATCTCATCGCCACTTTCCTTAGCACTTTTGATACTTCTGCCTGCCCCTGCTCATTATCATATTCTTTCCAAGATGTGTAGATAGGCAGGTTGTCTCTAAGGCAACACCACATTCTAATGCCAGCTTCGCTGCTTGAAGTCGGATCTCAGGTCTTTTCTGTTACAAAATTAACAGTCTAAGATTAATTTTATTATACTGAACACAAGGAAAAATGATTTACTAGCAGAAAATAAATCACATGGCAATACCATGTAACAAAAAAAAGAAATTTCCATGAAACGCATCTTATAAAGGAATGGTTGTTATAGTAAAATACTTACTGTAGGTCCTGCTACAAAAAAGAGTTGAAGTAGACGTCGAAGAGGGAAGGGTAGTGCGGTCGTGTTAATGCACTTCCCAGAAACCATATCACCGGCACCTGTGCAGGTCTTCAAAATGCCGGCGTTGGCTCAGAAACACCGTCTCCCCCAATCCGCTACACGGCAGACAAAGGGACGGCAAATCTTGAAAACGGCGTGAGCAGCAGATGAGTATGAAAGGCGAGTTGTTTTCCTGTGTCTCTCTTGCCTACAGGACGTCTCCTTATATAGAGAGAAAACACCACAATCAACTCCATTCAATCTGCCACAATTCTCAGGAAATTTCTCTACGTGCAATCACAATTGGATTATTTCATTGCACACCATTGTGTACTATTCAGCCAGCATGCGACTCATTACTCCAGCGAACGTGGCAGTCAAGGCATTGGTGAATTTTCAGTTACTATTCACCTAGGTAAGCAATGTAGAATTAGACCCTTTGCCTGCCTCTTCATGCCACCTTCGTTTTTTATGAGGACATCACTTCCGCAGACACAACCAAACCAATTGCACAAGAAAGACCCATGACACGAGCTCGAGCGCGTCAACTTAATTATCAGGTCAAGTCATTTCTCACTATCTATAGTAGTTCTTCTCAGAATGGGGTACTACTAAATTCTTGTGGTGATTTTGTTATGATTGGGAACATGGGAGGAGCACCAGGATCATAAAGCAGGACCATCAATCAGGGCTGGATTGTTTCGGTCATAACTTTTCACTCCAGATGTTGTTGAAGGCAAATGAGTACTCATAGGAAAGATCTCAAAGTCTACTTTCAGATGGGTCCAACCTCAGCTTCAAACTCCTCCAGACGTGATCAGAATCGGTGGAAAGGCGTTCGGACCTTCAGTCATGTGCTGAGGCCCATTGTATCCAGTTTAGCCCATTAGGGGCCCTCTCTAAGTTAGGGTTTGAGTCCCCCCACGCCTCCAGAATATCTTTCCACTATATAAACCTGTGGCAGCCGTCATTTGAGGGTGGGATTTGTTCAGATGCAAGTTTAGCCTTAGCTACTTCTTTGTAAATGCGTGTGTCGACGAGACCACCCGATTTGCTTGATTCAGAACCCCAATTTCGTGATTATATCCAGACCTGTGAGTTGTCTACCTGTTCATCTTGTTCTTGCTTGTTCTCGATTGCTCGCAGGTTCAGGGTTGTTCTTGGCATAGCAAGAACAACAACAAATCAGAGCCGGTGTACCAGTTGCTAAGGCACAGCAACCCTGTTGGTTGTTGTAGTCGGACAGCCAACGTCGAATCCACCCCAAATCGAAGCTATCCTCCTCTCATCGAAAGATCGGGATCAGCCCCTGCCATACCATGTGGTAATCAGAGCAAGGTTTATCGGTGAGAGTATCTACCAATCTGTTAGATTTTATTGCTTATAGTCCAGAAATTGCCCACAAAACAAAAAGAGTAGGGTAGAACTGAAATTGCATCATCAACTCGCACAGCTGCTCCTCATTCCTCAAACAACAAACAAATTGCAGCATCAAAGTTAGTTCCAACACCAACTGAAGCAATGAAGGGTGCAGCAAGTTCTGCATCAGTGGCTTCTACAGGGAGGACAAGGGATATCCAATGCTTACAATGTAAGGGGTATGGCCATGTGCGTAAAGATTGTCCAAGCAAGCGTGTGCTGATCATGCTATAAGATGGTGAGTATTCTTCAGCTAGTGATTTGGATGATAAAATATATGCTTTGCTTGCAGCTGACCATGCAGGTGGAGAAGAAGATCAGGCTGAAGAACACATTGGAGCTGCACATGCTGACCGTTATGAGAGCCTTATTGTGCAGCGAGTGTTGAGTGCACAAATAGAGTTAGCTAAAATGAATCAGCGCCACACCTTGTTCCAAACAAAGTGTGTGGTAAAGGAACGCTCTTGTCGTGTGATCATTGATGGAGGGAGTTGCAACAACTTAGCAAGTTCAGAGATGGTGGAAAAACTAGAATTGACCACCTAGCCACACCCCCAACCTTACTATATTCAGTGGTTCAACAACAGCTGCAAGATGAAGGTAACGCAGTTGGTTCGAGTAAGTTTGTCAATTAGTTCTTATCACGATACTATTAACTGCGATGTTGTACCAATGCAAGCATGTTCCATACTTTTAGGTAGACCATGGCAGTTTGATATAGACTCGTTGCATCATGGTAGGACCAATCAATACTCTTTTGTGCATAATGGGAAGAAGCTTGTGTTACATCCTATGTCCTCTGAAGATGTTTTGAAAGATGAACTTGCTAGAGCTAAGAAGTTGAACATTAAGAAGCACCTTGAGAGTGAAAATTAAATAATTGCTAAAGAACTTGAGCAACGTACAAAGAAAAACGCCAAACCAACTCCTGATAAGAAAAATGAGATTAAATTAAAAGGTACCTGTTTGCTTTCCACCAAATCTGATCTGCAAGAGTTTGATGTGTCCACTGATGTTTGCTATGCTTTGATTTGCAAAGAAACTTTGTTTTCACTTCAGGATATACCTATCTCTTTGCCTCCTGCTGTTACTAACCTTTTGCAAGAGTATGCTGACGTCTTTCCAAAGGAGGTGCCACCGGGGTTGTCACCAATTCGAGGAATTGAGCACCAGATTGACCTCATCCCCGGAGCCTCTTGCCGAACCGTGCTCCATATAGGACCAATCCGGAGGAAACCAGAGAGATACAGTGCCAGGTGCAAGAACTGCTTGACAATGGTTACTTTCGAGAATCACTTAGCCCCTGTGCTGTACCTGTTCTTCTAGTTCCTAAGAAAGATGGATCTTGGCGAATATGTGTGGACTGTAGGGCGATTAATAATATAACAGTTAGATATCGCCATCCCATTCCTCAATTAGATGACATGCTTGATGAACTGAGTGGCTCAAATTGTGTTCTCTAAGATTGATTTACGTAGTGGCTACCACCAGATTCGCATGAAGTTAGGAGATGAATGGAAAACTGCTTTTAAAACCAAGTTCGGTTTATATGAGTGGTTGGTCATGCCTTTTGGTCTCACCAATGCACCCAGCACTTTCATGAGATTAATGAATGAAGTTTTACGTGCTTTCATTGGACGTTTTGTTGTGATGTACTTTGATGACATACTGATATATAGCAGAACGCTAGAGGACCATCTTTCTCATTTACGTACTGTATTTGATGCTTTACGTGATGCTCGTTTATTTGGTAACATTGAGAAGTGCACCTTTTGCACGGATCGAGTCTCTTTTCTTGGCTATGTTGTGACTTCACAGGGAATTGAAGTTGATCAAGTCAAGGTTGACGCGATTCACAGCTAGCCAGTTCCCACAACAGTTACACAAGTGAGGAGTTTTCTAAGACTTACTGGATTTTACCGCCGCTTCGTGAAGGATTTCAGTACCATTGCAGCCTCATTGCACAAGCTGACCAAGAAGGGTGTTGCTTTCACATAGACACCAACCCAAAGGAATGCGTTTGACACACTAAAAGGTAAGTTAACACACGCACCCTTGCTCCAACTTCCTGATTTCAATAAAACTTTTGAGCTTGAATGTGATGCTAGTGGGATTGGACTGGGTGGTGTTTTGTTGCAAGAGGGAAAACCTGTAGCATATTTCAGTGAAAAGTTAAGTGGATCTAGTTTGAACTACTCTACTTATGACAATGAACTGCTTGCCCTTGTTCGCACTTTGAAAACTTGGCAGCATTATTTGTGGCCAAAGAGTTTGTCATACACTCTGATCATGAATCCCTAAAACACATCTATAGCCAAGCAAAACTTAATCAACGGCATGCCAAGTGGGTTGAATTCATTGAGTCCTTTCCGTATGTCATAAAACAAAAAAAAAGAAAGGAAAATATTATTGCTGATGCTTTGTCTAGACGTTACACTATGCTTTCACAACTAGACTTTAAAATCTTTGGTTTAGAAACTATTAAAGAGCAATATATCAATGATAATGATTTTAAGGATGTCTTGCTGAATTGCCAAGAGGGGCAAGTCATGGAACAAATTCATACTCAGCGACGGTTTTGTTTTTAGAGCTAACAAGCTATGCATTCCAGCTAGCTCCGTGCGTTTGTTATTGTTGCAGGAAGCGCATGGTGGAGGGCTGATGGGGCACTTTGGTGTGAAGAAAACCGAAGATATCCTTGCTGCACATTTCTTTTGGCCAAAGATGAGGCGAGATGT
>BCLG01001233.1:45443-69299 GCA_001602295.1 Zoysia matrella
GAGATAGTGTTTTTGTTGTGGTGGATAGATTTTCTAAGATGGCTCACTTCATACCATGCCACAAGACAGATGATGCTATACATGTTGCTGATTTGTTCTTTCGTGATATTGTTCGCTTGCATGGTATACCAAACACCATTGTTTCTGATCGTGATGCAAAGTTTCTTAGCCATTTTTGGAGGACCCTGTGGGCTAAGTTAGGAACTAAACTTTTATTTTTCACAACATGTCATCCACAAACAGATGGGCAAATTGAGGTTGTCAATAGAACTTTATCTACTATGCTTAGGGCTATTTTGAAGAAAAATATAAAACTGTGGGAAGAGTGTTTGCCTCATGTTGAGTTTGCTTATAATCATTCAAAACACTCTACTACTAAGAAATGTCTTTTTGAGATTGTTTATGGTTTTATTCCACGTGCTCCTATTGATCTTTTGCCCCTTCCAACATTGGAGAGGGTAAATATTGATGCAAATAAACGTGCTGAACTGATGTTAAAGCTGCACGAAACCACTAAGGAAAATATCGAATGCATGAATGCAAAATACAAACTTGTTGGCAGTAAAGGCAAGAAAGATGTCACTTTTGAACTTGGTGATCTGGTTTGGTTACATTTGAGAAAGGATAGGTTTTCTGATTTAAGGAAATCTAAGTTGTTGCTTAGAGCTGCTGGTCCTTACAAAGTTTTAAAAAGGATTAATGACAATGCATACAAACTTGAGCTCCCTGCAGATTTTGGAGTTTGCCCCACTTTTAACATTTCAGATTTGAAGCTTTACAAGGGAGAAGATGACGACTTTGAGTCGAGGACGACTCAAATGCAAGAAGGGGAGGATGATGAGAACATCACTTTCACAGACACAACCAAACCAATTGCACAAGAAAGACCCATGACACGAGCTCGAGCACGTCAACTTAATTATCAGGTCAAGTCATTTCTCACTGTCTATAGTAGTTCTTCTCAGAATGGGTACTACTAAATCTTTGTGGTGATTTTGTTATGATTGGGAACATGAGAGGAGCACCAGGACCATAAAGCAGGACCATCAATCAGGGCTGGATTGTTTCGGTCATAACTTTTCACTCCGGATGTTGTTGAAGGCAAATGAGTACTTATAGGAAAGATCTCAATGTCTACTTTCAGATGGGTCCAACCGCAGCTTCAAACTCTTCCAGACGTGATCAGAATCGGTGAAAAGGCATTTGGACCTCCAGTCATGGGCTGAGGCCCATTGTATCCAGTTTAGCCCATTAGGGGCCCTCTCTAAGTTAGGGTTTGAGTCCCCTCACGCCTCCAGAACATCTTCTCACTATATAAACCTGTGGCAGCCGTCATTTGAGGGTGAGTTTTGTTCAGATGCAAGTTTAGCCTTAGCTACTTCCTTGTAAACGCGTGTGTCGAGGAGACCACCCGATTTTCTTGATTCAGAACCCCAATTTTGTGATTATATCCAGATCTGTGAGTTGTCTACCTATTCATCTTGTTCTTGCTTGTTCTCGATTGCTCGCAGGTTTAGGGTTGTTCTTGGCACAGCAAGAACAACAACAAATCGGAGCCGGTGTACCAGTTGCTAAGGCGCAGCAACCCTGTTGGCTGTTGTAGTCGGACAGCCAACGTCGAATCCACCCCAAATCGAAGCTATCCTCCTCTCATCGAAAGATCGGGGTCAGCCCTTGTCATACCACATGTAGCCAAAACGGCTCAATACATTTTTCACATAATGAGATTGCAACATGGCAATCCCATTCTCTTCTTTCGTTAGTTTAATATTCAGTCACATCCACTTCATTCAAATCCTTCATTCAAAATTTTGGGATAAGAATGATTTTACATCATTTATCTCATCGAGACCTATCCCAAAAATAAGTATGTCATCGACATACAAACACAAGATTACTCTTTTACCCCCATCATGGCGGTAATATACACAAGTATCGGCTTCATTCACTATAAACTCAGCAGAGGTTAAAGTTTTATCAAACTTCTCATGCCACTGCTTGGGTGCTTGCTTTAAGCCGTATAAGGATTTAAGTAACTTACACACCTTGCCCTCTTGTCTTGGTACTATAAATCTATCAGGTTGATCCATATAGATCTCCTCATCTAGCTCTCCATTAAAAAAAGCCATCTTCACATCCATCTTGAACGAGAAGATCATGTGAGGCAGCCAAGGATAATAGTATTTGTATGGTAGTCATCCTGGCAACTGTGAGTAAGTATCAAATAAATCCTCGCCTTCTTTCTGAGTATACCCTTTAGCCACAAGCCTTGCCTTGTACTTTTCAATAGTGTCATCAGGTCTTAGCTTCTTCTTAAACACCCACTTGCATCCCACTGGCTTACAAACAAGTGGTCGGTTCGTTACTTCTCACGTCCCATTGGCAGTGATGGAGTCCATCTCACTACAGATTGCATCCTTCCAGTATTCTGCATCAGGCAATGCATATGCCTCTGAGATGGTTGTGGGAGTATCATCCACAAGGTAGACAGTGAAGTCATCACCAAAGGATTTTGTAATCCTCTGTCTCTTGCTCCTTCGAAGTGCTTCTTCACTGTTATCCTTCTCATTTTCATGCAGGTGCTCAAATGACTCAACCATAGGTATAGGTTCAACAGTCAAATCAAATGAAGAACTAGATGGAGAATATGCATCTTTCAATGGAAAAATATTTTCAAAGAAAGTGACATCACGAAACTCCAAAAGTGAATCAACTAAAACATTAGGCGTTTCAGATTTTATTAACTTATATGCCGTGCTGTGGTGTGCATATCCTAAGAAAATGCAGTCAACTATTTTAGGTCTGAGCTTGCGCTTCTTATTTATTGGTATGCTAACCATGGCCAAACAGCCTCAAGTGCGCAAGTAATGAAGTGTAGATTTTCTTCCCTTCCATCCTTTATATGGAGTGACTTCACTGTTTTTAGTAGGAACTCTATTCAGAATGTGACAAGCTGTCAAAACAGCCTCCTCACCATGCCTTAGACATACCGGACGTTCCTAACATGGCATTCACCAAGTCCATTAACGTCCAGTTCTTTCTTTCAGCAACCACATTAGATCGAGATGAATAGGGATGTGTTCATTCATGAGTTATTCCATTCTCCGAACAGAAAAGATCAAACTCATTAGAAAAATATTCCCCACCACGATCGGACCTAACTCATTTTATTTTTCTTTCTAGTTGATTCTCCACCTCAGCTTTATAAGTCTTAAAACATTCTAACGCCTCATCTTTAGTTTTTAGAAGAAACACATAACAATATCAGGTCATAAAATATCTTTTCCCTCCTTTTGTCAACACACCATTCATCTCGCAGATATCAGAATGAATGAATTCTAGTAATGTCGAGTTTCTCTCGTCTACAGCTTTATGAGGCTTACGAGGTTGCTTTGCTTGCACACAAGCTTGACATTTAGAACCTTTGACAGTAGGTGACTTTGAAATTAAACTCATACAGGATAGCCGCGACATACAACCAAAGTCAATGTGACACAAACGAGAATGCCATATATCAGCTTCAGAATTGTTTGAATCACACGCATGGTTCACAACTTTATTTGATAAATCTGAAAAAGAAGCGAAACAAGCCTCTACAATCATAGCCTTTGCCAATGAATTGGCCAAATCTCGACATGACTATTTTATTTGACTCAAAGACCAGCTTGAATCCATCTCGACAGCGAAGAGATCCACTAACAAGGTTTTTGTTTATTGAAAGAGCATGCTGCACGTTCTTCAATCACATGATCTTTCTCGAAGTAAACTTCAGATCGACCGAACCAACACTAAGAACAGAAGCATGCGAGCCGTTCCTCATCATTAGATTGATAAATAGAGAAAACACTAGGTAAATTAACATACCCAAAGCCTATACTGGAGTCACCAATGGTCACGTTGGTAGACTTCTGCCCCTTCTGATTGTTCTTGCCCTTGTAGTTACGACACTTTTTAGCAAAGTGTCCATTCTCACCGCATGCAAAGTAGCAATCTCATGCATATTCATCTTCTTGAATTTAGTAGTCTACACAGCTTTTCCTTTTCCCTTTTGGTTCTTTCTACCAGTGTGTTGCATCACATTAGTGTTGGACTGCCCTTCAGGTGCCTGGCAAAGCATCTTTTGACCGAGCCTTCTCTTCAGCATCAAGACAAGCCAACAAATCTTCAACAGAAATGTTTTGTCTCTTATGTTTTAGAGATGTGACATAGTTCCTCCATGACGAAGGTAACTTGGCAATAATGCCCCCTGCCACAAACTTGTCAGACAATTGACATCCAATTTGTTCGAGCTCCCTTATAATGAGTTGGAGTTCATAGGCCTGCTCCACGACAGAACGGTTATCCACCCTTTTGAAGTCGTGGTATTACTCCATGACATACAGCTTGTGTCCTGCATCTGAGACCGAGAGCTTATGTTCAAGTTCCTCCCACAGTTCTGTGGTACTCTTGATATGCATGTATACATCGCACAACTAGTCAGAGAGAACACTAAGGACGCATTCGACGAAAATCGCCGTAGCCGCGGCAAACTCCTGCACCTCTTTCTCACTTGCAAAAGCCAGTGCAGGAGGATTACCCATGACCCAAAACACGCCCATAGCTGAGAGCCACAGTTGGACTCTCGTCTACCATCTCTTGAAGTTCACACCCTTGAACTTCTCCGGTTTCATCGCATCAGCAAATTCAGCCATCACTAAATGCCTATAAGGTTTTTGAATTATTGAAAATAATCGCATTTTAGTGATGATTAAATTAATTCCAGTAATTAGGAAAAGATTAAATATAGTGATGTTCGGAATACTACGTATGATACATACTAGCACTACGATCCAAATTTGCCGAAGCAATCGTGATCCCTCTAGTACTAGTAACAGAATGCGTAAATAGCAGAAAAAGAGAGATGCATGTCATTCTTACAGTGGGGTTGTTGATGCAAATATTGTGCAAATAGTAGACGAAACAGACCGTCAACGTAGATGCAGCATGTGACCGGAGCAAAGAGGAAGCAGTCAAACAGCGTCAAAAGGAAGCTGACGACCAGCGAGCAATCGCGGAGGCGCTTCCCAAAAACCTTATACAACCCCTAACCCATGCAGGGACACGAGGGGACGTGGGTTTCGAAGACTTGCTCTCTCGACGCCGATGGCACGTCGCCGATGGGTGGGGAAGACAGAGCAGCGTAGCACTCAAAGGAGAGGAGAATGAAAGAATGGTTGTGTATGTTCTGAACGAGTCTCGCCCCTCTATTTATATACAAGAACTCCCACGTATATGGTAAGAAGGCTACCATGTATTACACATGTATATATGTTAACTAGCCTACTATTTATATGAATATGGTAACTAGCCTACCATTTATACGAATATGGTAACCAGCCTGTCATCACAAGAATAATTACTTACCAAGAATTGATAAGTGCAATATTCTCCTTCCATATATAAAGGGGCCTTTGGGATTTATGGAATGTTATTAGGAAAACCTTCCAAATCTTCTAACAGTCCATGGGCGACTGCATCAGCCCCGTGCCGCACGCTCCGCCTTGATCGCGCCCCAGTGCTCCGGCCCGTTCTCTGCACCGCGGACATAGCTGAACTCCTCCTCACGCTCTGCAACAGCACAACAAGAAGCTACATCAGGAGGAGGGCCAGCACTGCCGCGAGGACCGTCACTGACGACGCGCGAGACCGACGCGTGTTGTGCTGCACTTTTGTCGTCTCTGTCTGCCAGCAAGACGTCTCTTGTTGAGCTAGCAAACCTGATTTGGGAAGTGGGAGCCTGGGAGGCCATCACATGGGAGCGTATATATGCCGCAGCCTTGACGGGATGGGACATGCGCGCCTGCCAGGTTGAAACGCTTCAAACCAGCTCCGCAGACCTCGGCAGCCACGAGCCAACAAGTTGGCTGTTCGTTCATACGACCCAGGTCCCTGTGGTGGCGTCAGGAAGCACGAAAGTCTCTGCCGCCTGTGCGCAGATTCGCGCCACAATAAGAGCTCGATCGTCGGATGCCTATAGGCCCCGGTGAGCGGTGCGTTTTTCTCCCCGGCTTCTATAGGAGCAGAATTGTCTAACGCTAGTTAGACGGAGGAACGTCCATCCATTGCCGTCTTTGGAAGCGTCGCTACAGCTAGCTACACGATGTGTTTCGGCATAAATTGAGAAGTTTTTTAATATTTAAGAAAGAATTTATTTTTTCCCTCTGCAGAAACACATCTTGAAGCTGACTGCAGTGGGGCTTTTGAAGCTGGGATTGTGCAATGCGGAAGGGACAGCAATGGATGGGTGTTCATCTGTCTAACGAGCATTAGACGATCCCATTCCGCTTCTGTAAGCTACCCAATCGATCCCTTGGACGGTGGCACGCGGCGGACTTGCAGAGGCAATAAACTGATCGGCGGTCACAACTCACTATCAACAGGGGAGAACACTGCTGCGTTTTACGATACTGAAATCAGTGGAAGATCGCGATGAGACAGCATGTTCAGTTTATACTAGCACAAAATAACACAAAGGAGACATCATCATTAGCGACAAAATAAAAAAGCCGTCGCTAATGCTACATCAGCGACGGCTGGAAATTTACGTCACTGATACTTGCGTCCAACGGAATAATAGGGACGCGTCTTAAAAAAGCCGTCGCTGTTGAGACCCATTAGCGACGGTCATTTGTAACCCATCGCTGATACACTTACATTAGCGACACATACAATTTAGCTGTTGCTGATATGCGACATTAGCGACGAGTGATTACCGACCGTCGCTGATATACGACCATTAGCAACATGTTGCCAGTGACCGTCACTGATACTCTACATTCGAGACGGGCCATAGCAGCCATTGCTGATACTCCATCATTAGCAACGCGCCTATATCACCGTCGCTAATAGTTACAACATTAGCAACCCGGCTACTCGTCGTTGATGTTTTTCATCATAGACGCGTTGTTGCGTCCGTCGCTGATAGTTTATCATTAGAGACTCATTTTCTTTACCCGTCGCTGATGACACTCATCAGAGACGTGCGTCTTACGCCCGTCGCTGATGATCTAAATGGCTGTGCACATCGAATCGTCTCCTAGCTGTTAAATCTTTCGAGACTGATCTAATCCCCGTTTGTCCAAGGGCGAGAACTCCGCACTGGCCGTCAACCCGTTTGTCCATGGGCGAGAACTCCTCACTGGCCGTCAATGTATGTAGTGCAAATTCTAAAATTTTAATTTCAGGTTTGTGGGACTTCGCCGTGCCCACCTGTGGTCCGCTTGATGATGCTAAGCTCTCTGATCTTTGAGACCGGATGGCCACATTTTTAATCTTCGAGGTTATTTCCAGCAAGGGAGAGTTCCACTGTGCATTTGTGATCGATATGACAATTTTTTTACATTTGGGATATGAAACATGCTTGTAATATTCTGCGCTGTTGTTACGAGACAAACATGTGGATGTTATTATTTCAATGGATTCATATGTTCCATGTCCTTTCTCTTGTTGTAAGAGAGTTGGTTATGCAATTACGGTGGATTTCAAATGTTATGATCATAAATGCAAATCTGATATTGCGTGAACCAGTTACTGATATTAAAAATCTATCAGAGTCGCGTGAGAGGCTTCCCCCAGGAGCTACCACTAGTGACATCCGTAAAAACATCCATCAGCGATGGGATTTAACACATCAGTTACTGATAGTCACCAGAGACGTGCCTCACAAAAGCACCATTGCTGATGACCCATTATGTGACGGGTTTAAGAAGCTGACGCTGATGATACCTATTAGTGATGCGTTATTGGACAGTCGTCGCTGATTCCACAGCTATTAGCGAGGTGATTAAGGAAAGCCGTCGCTGATGGTACACCTATTAGTAATGCGGTTCTGGACAGCTGTCGCTGATGGTGCATCTATTAGTGGTGCAGTTCTGGATAGCCATCGCTAATGGTCCACCTATATTACTAACTCGTTTCTAATAGGCCGACGCTGATGGTACACCTATTAGTGACTTGTTACTAAACAGCCGTCGCTGATGGTATACCTATTAGTGACCCATTTCAATCAGCCGTCGCTGATGATGCACGTATCAGTGACAGGTTTTTACCCGTCTAAGATGGACATACATCAGCGACGTAAATTTAACAACGGCTGGGTTAACCGTCGTTAATGATGTAATATGACCGTCGCTGATGACTCTTTTTGTGGTAGTAATTAGTTAACTGCATTACGCAGCTTGCCCGTACTTAGCAGCCAATTGCCGACCGACACCCTAATTCCGTGTGTGGAAATTAGATGGGATCCGTGGCTGATTTGGCGCACGTTTGCTTGAAGATTTTTTTCGACTTGCTAGGCACCTTTGTAACAAGCCTTAAAAAAACAAAGTTTTGGTTCTTCTTGGGTATGTTTTTGTGTTTTGGCATTTCCTTTTCTGCGATCAAGCATATTACACGGAAAACAGTGTGCGACTTCTACCCACGTGCTTTTTTTAAAAACTGTCTCTGTACACCCAGCCTTGTTGACAATTCAGATAAGTTCTTCATCATATAGTGAAGTTAGCCCTGTTTGGTATGGATTTTCAAAGTGCTTCTGCTTCGAATTCTATAAAAAGTCCACCAAACGGTGTAGTTTTACAAGAAGTGCTTCTATATCCCTTCTCAAGAAGCACTTCTCTAATTTCTATTAGGAGCCAAAATAGTGTTTTTCATGGATTCTCCTCTCGTTTATACATTGGAACCACAATAAAAGCTGTTTTGCCAAACGGTTTGAAAAATTCTTTTTTGTAGAGAATCTATTTTTGGAGAAGCTATTTTTTTGGATAAGTTGCATTTCTAAAGAAGCTGTTTTCTAAGAATCTATACCAAACAACGCCTTAATTTGTTACGCTGGATCTGCTGATTTCTTGTACACCTATTAAAACCATATACAGAATTGATCAAAAGTAAAATGATCTCAAAGTTAATTTCCGTACATCTGTATTTCTACTAGTGAGGATTGATGGTGGATGAGGACGTGAAACTTGAATTTTCTTCTCTCAAGGATTCGTATGAGGGCTGCTAATTCAAACTCCTTTTTTTTAGACGAGAAAAATCATTCTTCTTTAATTAAATGGACACAATCTTGTTCCGGTTCCTTAAAAAAAAGATACAGAGCAAAGCTCCGTTTGGAATGGAGGAAAATTTCATGTTTCTATGTTTTTTCCTTGTAAAATTGAACTAATTTCTATAAAATTTTTGAGAAATTTCTATGAAATTCCTGCATTTCAAATGGAGCCTAAACGAAGGCAAATGAAGTAAATGATACATTCAGTACCGTTGCCACTGCTCATGCGAGGTCAACCAGTGCCCTGTGCCTGGCCCAAGCTCGTAGCTCAGCTCAGTGGGGAGATGAACTTACAATACAAGCATGCTGATTAAGATAACCAGAGAAAAGATTGGGGGGCGGCGCGGGGGGGGGGGGGGGGGGGGGGGGGGGGGGGGGGGGGGGTTTCAGATCGTGGAGCGCTTCAAAATCTGCTACGGGCAACATCTAGAAAACAGCTTCTTTAAAAAAAACAGCTTCCCTTGAAAATAGATTTTTTATAAAAAGCACTTTTTAAACCATTTAACAAAATGGCTTTTATTATGGTCCCAATGTAAAAATGAGTGGAGAAGTCATAAAAAGTTATAATTTTAGTGTTTTTGACTCCTAATACAAACTAGAGAAGTGCTTCTTGAGGAGGGGAGATAGAAGTGCTTCTTTTAAAACCGTTTGGTGAGCTTCTTATAGAATTTGAAGCAGAAGAACTTTAAGAATACATACCAAACAGTTCTTCAGGGAGAAGCCAATGCTCAGAAGCTTGAGGAGGAACTTAAAAATCTGGTGGGTGGGAACTGGGACTGGAAAGTGAAGTAACTAACTAAATCTGATTTTTCTGTTGTGTTCCCTAACAAACAATCGTTGGAGACTTTATCAAAGCTCTCGGAGCTTCTCATAGCTAAATATTGCTTGAAAATCAAGATTTCAATGGTGTCTTGTGAGTCGGAAGCTATATCGATGCTACACAAAACTTGAATGAAGGTATATAGGATACCGTCCGTTGCTCATTCTGAGGAGGTCGTTAAGAATGTTGCAGCCCTTGTGGCTAAGCCTCTTCTGGTGGATGAACTTTCGCTTCTGCAGGAAGGACCGGTGAGGGTGAAAGTGCGATGTCGGGATCCCCTCCAACTCCGTGGGTGCGTGGAGATTTTCTTCAATGGCTTAGGTCATGAAATTTGTTTCGTTGGAGAGGGATATCTTGGTAAGTCAAGTGGCAGTGGAGGAGGTCCTTCTAGGGGAGGTAAGGATGACCATGGAGGCCATCGGCGCAAGCATAAAGAGGATAAGAGCGATGATGATTCAGAGGCAGGTGGCTTTGATGAGGATGATTCAGCTAATGATTGGGATAAGTTATCGGATGCTAATGATGATAATATGATGGTGGAGGAGATTGCCCAATATGTTATAGAGTGCCAGGGTACCTCATCCTCTCAAGTCCCGCCATTGGCGTTCTGTAATCTCGGGGACGAAATGGTGATTCCTTTCTTGGAGGATGCGGAATTTTTTAGTTCTATGGGGCTGCAGGACCAGAAGGCCAATAATCAGGGTCCTTTAGAGGGTGAGAAGGTGTCAGTTACTGAGATGTCTTCTAAATTGGGTGACCTTGAGATCTCCGGGCCAGTTCATGTTTCGGATCCCGCACCTGGGCCACAGATGGCGCCCTGTTTGGTCAAATGTACTCAATTCCAGCAGAATCCTACCACGCTTTTGCCTTCTGATCCTTTGGAGGAGAACTCTAAGCTGGGACAACACGGAGTTGAACATCACCACATCGCTGCTCAAACCGACCAAGGGTGGTCGGTTCCTAAACCCAAAAAGGCAGGTACTAGAGTGAAAAAACCTATTCCAGCGCCTTCTCGCAGGAGTTCACGCATTCCACAAGATGGCATTCCCATTCCTGTGAAGGCTACTACCAGGACCAAGAAGAAGATAGACGACTCGGGTACGTCCTCTGTTCATAACCATTTCACTGTCCTTAATGATACTCCAGATGACATTATGCATGATATGATTTCTGACTTAGACATTGATATTTCCAATAATCCTGGTATAATATCTACAATTAAAGCCGAGGAGATAGTTAGAGTACAACTTGCGGAGGCACAATACCGTGAAACTTTAAGGAAACAAAATGAAACACACAAGCACCAGGACACCGATGATCTATCAATCATGGCCATGGAGGTCATTGATAACTCGGGTAGGAAAGATCCTTGGGCAAATGCTGACTTACCTAAGGATGATGTTTGTGAGGGTCTGCCGAGGAGGCAGGCTGCTCGCCATCGACTGAGTTCCAAATGAGGACTATGTTTTGGAGCGTTAGGGAACTGGGGTCCCCTCATAGGCGGAAAAAAGTTGTGGATTATATCCTTAAAAAACATATGGATTGTGTGGGGTTGCAAGAAACAAAAAAAAAAACCGATTTCTTAGACTTGGAACTTAAGAAAATTAGTGGGAACAAGTCTTTTGTCTGGCGGTGGCTCCCGACAGAAGGGAAAGCTAGGCGTATCCTTATGGGGTTTTTGGATGAGAATATAGAATTGGAAGATGTGACAATAGGAACCTATTCCATCGTGTTGGCTCTCAGACAACGTGTCTTGAACTTTCGGTGGTGTCATGGTACAGTGTATGGGTCGGCAAACCACACCTTTTCTGAGGTCTTTTTGCAGGAGTTAAAAGAAATTTGTGATCAGACTAGTCTCCCTTTGGTGATTGGAGGGGAGTTCAATATGATCCGATGCAAAGAATATAAGAACAATGATAATGTTATCTTAATCTCATTGATATGTTTAATTCCTTTATTGGAGATTGCACCTTGAAAGAAATTAAGCGTAGCGGGCTCGTTTTACCTGGACCAACAAACAGGCTAATCCGGCTATGATTAATTTGGATAGGGTGCTAGTTTCATTGTCATGGGAACTCTGTTTTCCCCTTGTGCATGCAAGGAGCATTACGCGTGTGGGATCAGATCATTCCCCTATTATCCTGGACAATGGGGTAACCGTCCCCCCTCAACCCCGGTACTTTTTTCTTCGAGAGACAATGGCTCTTGGATCCGTTCTTCCGAGATCATATTCAGCTTTTTTGGGAAGAATATAGGGACAAGACGCCGCCAAATTTTCTCTCTGGATAAGTGGCACGGGAGCCTTACTAAATGTCATCAACTTCTTAGGGGTTTGGATGCAAATAAAAAGGGTAAACAAAAAAGTAGAAAGAGGACCTGATTAAGCAGTTAGGTCGATGGGATATGTTGGCAGAGCAAAAAAATCTGTCCCGAGTGGAATGGGAAGCTAGATATAAAATAGAGGCAGACTTAGAAAATGTTTTAACTAACAAAGCTATCTTCTGGCGACAAAGGGGCAGTGTTAAATGGATTTTACTGGAAGATAATAACACCAGATTCATTCAATTAGTGGCTAATGGAAGAAGATGCAGAAACACCATCGCCGAACTAAATTAGGAGGAGGGCCCCATAACGTCACAAGCAGCCCTGATGGAGCATATCACAAAGTTTTATAAGTTGCTTTTTGGGTCGGGGTGCACATATGACATTCACTTGAGTTAGGAGTTCTGGCCTCCGGATCAGCAGCTTTCGGAGGATTTAAGGCAAGAACTGATCCGTCCATTCACACTTGAGGAAATCAAAGCGGCGGTGTTCGATATGAAATCAGAATCTGCTCCAGGTCCAAATGGATTTGGGGTAGCATTCTTCAAAAACTTCTAGAATCTGATTAGCCTAGAACTCATGGAGATGTTCTTGGACTGGTCTAGGGGTGCTTTGGATCTTAGGAGATTGAACTATAGAGTGGTATCTCTCATCCCAAAGGTCAAGGAGACTACTAATATCCGTCAATACCACCCTATATGCTTGGTTAATGTAGACTATAAGATCTTCACAAAAACTCTAAATAACCACATTGCCATGGTAGCCGATGATATCATAAATAAGGAGCAAACGACTTTTACGAAAGGCTAGAATTTCCTAGAGGGAGTGGTCGTCCTGCATGAAACGATACATGAGCTACATCAGAAACACCTCCCAGGCATTATTCTTAAAATTGACTTTGAAAAGGCCTATGACAAGGTGAAATGGGGCTTTCTAGAGGAAGTCATGCACCTCAAAGCGTTCCCTTAAAAATGGATATCGTGGGTGATGCAATCAGTCCAAGGAGGCCGAGTCTGCATCAATGTGAATGGGGAGTGTGGCAACTTCTTCCAAACTTATCAAGGCTTACGTCAAGGGGACCCGCTCTCCCCCTTTCTCTTTAATCTAATTGCGGATGTTTTTAGGACCTTGCTGAATAAAGCAAAAACCAAAGGGTGGCCGACTAGGCCCTTAACCCACATTATACCAGAGGGGATTTCTCATGTACAATATGCGGACGATACGGTGGTCATGGTGACCCCTACTTTTGAAAATATCCGCAACTTAAAGTGATATTATACTGCTTTGAGTTCTTATCGGGTTTAAAAATTAACTTTCACAAATGTGAGGTGTTCTCCTTTGGGATTTCCAATGAAGAAGCAACTTCTTTTGCAAATATGCTTAACTGTAAGTTAGGTGGTTTACCTTTCACTTATCTTGGGATCCCGATGCCGGAGTACGCTCTCCATAGTGCGGATTTTGCTAATGCGGTGAATAAGATGCATAAAAGACTGGATCCTTGATAGGGAAGATACAATTCTTCGGGGGGTAAACTGACTAGTGAATTCTTGCCGTAGTAGTCTCCCAATATATATGATGAGAATTTTTTTTCTACCGAATCCCACTCATAAGCAAATGGATGCTATCAGATCTAACTTTTTTTCGCAAGGAGCTGGAACAAAAATAAGCATCATTTGATGAACTAGGAGGCAGTTGCTAGACCGAAAGAATATGGAGGCCTCGAATTCCTCAATACTCACCTAATGAATGAATGCCTCTTAGCTAAATGGATATGGAAAATAATGAATGGTTCCTCTGATCTTTGGTGTCGGATTCTCAAAGCTAAATATATGAAGAGAGGGGGTTTCTTTTAGTCACACGGTATGGGTGGTTTGCAGTTTTGGAGAGGTCTTCATAAGATCAAACACATTTTAAGTGGGGTGCGATACATGAAGCTCATAATGGAAGAGTAACTAAATTTTGGGTTGATGTGTGGTGTGGTTCTGTCCCTTTAAAACTAATCTGCCCTCATTTGTTTGATATCAGTGGTGTGCCATATATTAGATGATGTGACAGCTTTGTGAATGGTCAATGCCAACTACGGTTCAGACGTCAGTTGGGGGACGTAGAGAGGGAGGAGTGGAGTCCCCTTTTCAGTATGTTAGGAAACTTTTCCTTGGAAGAGTCTAAAGATAAAATTATTTGGGCTCTAGACAAAAAGAGGATTTTTTCCACTCTCTTTGTATAGGTTCCTTACGTTCCAGGGGATCTCTAGCCAGTCACTAGCCACTATTTGGGCTGGTAAAATCTCTCTTAAGGTGAAGATTTTCCTGTGGCAGATTTATTTTGATAGATTACCGAGAGGAGTGCTTTTGAAGGCGAGGGGTGGGAAGCGTAGTGATCGTTGTATTCTATGTGGGATGTTAGAAACTTCTGAACATATCTTCATCAAATGCCCTTTAGCCGTTTATGCATGGTGCATTCTTAGAGATAATTTTGGGTAGTTGTTTTTCCTCGTCCATGGGTGACTTTTGGACAGATCAGTATATTTCTAATGTTTCCTCTTCCAAATCTGCTGGTCTGGTATTTTTTGCAGGTGTTCTTTGGGCTATGTGGCGTGCCCGCAACAAGATGAGAATCGAAAAGATTTTTCCCGGCCCAGCTGATGCTTTGTTTCATGGAATGTCGTTTGCACAGAGGTGGATGACGCTGCTGAAGGATGCTGACAAGACTCATCTCCATGATATCCTTCAGAAGATGGGCGCGGTGCCGAAGAATCTTCCCAAATCAACCTTTGTTTCTGATATTGAAGTTCTGTGAGAGGCCTGCGGTCTGGTGATACCAGGGCTCCATTTGATTGAATCGTGCTGCCTTGATCCGGGTTCTGATAAGAATTGGATGGCTCTTAGCATGTAGTTCTTTTTGGCTAGCTTTAAGAGCAGCTCTTGAAACTGAAAACTTTGTCTGTTGTAGCGCCCTGTCCGCTTGGTAGCGTTTTATGGCAGTCCGTCAGAGGCAAGGGCCTGGTTGATGGCTGCTGCGCTTGAAATGTTCTGATGTAGTCACTGGTGTTCCCAGTTGATGTAAGACGCTTTTATGGCTTTCTATAAACGGAGCGAGTCTCCATTTTTTTAAAAAAAATGAATCCATACCAAACAAGCCCATAGTAAGAAAACAAGGAGGAACATGGATGGGATCAACAGATGGAATCGGTGTCCATCGATCGCCAGCGAGGATATTCTGAATTAATAACGAAGATGATAAACGCTTCCGAAGTAAACAATGTTGCCGTCTACTCTAGGCGCGCGCGCGCACACAGGGATGAAAATGAACGGAAATAATCAGAAAAACATTCAAATTGTTTTTGTTTCCAAATTTTCTAATCCAAACGGCATTGAAAATGAATAAGTCAGAATCGAAATATGAAATTAGAATATTCGGAATTCGGAAACTTATAACATCGAAATAGAAAATATCTCGGTAACGATTGAAAAATGATAATTCAAATTGAAAATACATGAGTAAATCTTTATGAATAATAAAAATACATTTGGATTCTGTGATCATTTGCAGAGAAGTGGTTGTTCGGACGGATTCGTAGCCCGTGAGAAATCGAACTAACTTTTTCTTTGAAGACATCTGCTGGCCAGAGTTTTGGATTTCTTTGAACTACTAAAACCAGTTGAGAGTAGTTTGACGAAAACCGTAAAAACAAATAAAAACCGTTTCAAATCGAAAAATTAAAATTCGAGTGAAGTGGTATAGTAAACTGGCTAAACTTTTTGTTTATCGACCAATTTTTTCGGTTTTATTGATTTTAAGTTTCAAGTTCGAAACCCACCGGTTTCATCATTTTACCCCTCGATTTTAATCATCAATTGATTTTCGGTTTTTGATATTTCAAATTTTATTAAAATTTCAAACTTAAAATTTTTAAAAGGCGAATTAGCCAAAATCGTTCAACTTTCATCAAAAGCTCAATTTCACCCCAATTTCATCCTTCAACTTTCAATTTTGGTTTATTTTCATCCCTAATCCTAGCACGTCCAACTCATCCTGTCCAGTCAGATTGACACACCTAAAATAACCCCTTTGCCCTCGGTAGCTCTAGGCTGCTTAATCTGTTACCATTTTGCCAAAACCACCTTTGACGTTTTTCTAGTTTATTTTGGACGCTTGCAGCTACAGACCCTTTTGACATTTTGCCGTGACATAAAGTATAATGTAGTTTTTTCTCCAAATAAACTGCAATATAAAAGGAGAACACACATAATTTTAAACAAGCTCCTAGGTTCAAAATATAAACAATAGATGTTCAAACAAATTCTTAGGTTCAAAATAAAATGAGTGCAACAGACACCACATTGTCTACTAATGAAAATACACGACTCTTTTCTAAAGACATAAGTTGGCTTCCAGATCTTTTCTGAGAGGTGCTACTTTGGCTTGGTTTCTCACGTCCAAGTGAAGTAGATTGTATATTTGCGCTTGCTTGGCCATCTGATACATTGATAGTTGCCTTTGCAAATGCACCATGCCAACCAGCACCAGTTTCAACTACAACAGAGGCACTCTCACCAGCTGCCGCCTTTGCCGATGCTTGAGCAGTAACCTTAGACCTTTCAAACGACATCATCTTCCTCTTGTAACCAGACTGCAAGAAAACATATTAATCATTTCAGAGTAACAAAAATAAACAATAAAATTACATAAGTACTGTACCTAAATAAATGATGAATCGGTTCATTCACTATAATACAATCCATACCCCTCGGGCATTTTGCTTTTACTTGATTTACTATTGGAAGTTGCTGCTGGACGCTTTCCTCTAGATGGTTTGGAATGTGCAGGTTCAAGAGCCAGTGGCGCTGTGCTTGCCTGACTTTAAGAAACCAATGCCCGTGGAGATGATGCACCATGGGAATTGCCGTGCTTGGGCAGTGGATCTTCTGACGCGAGTCCTCCACCTGTAATAAAACAGAAGTTAGCAGTTGAGGTAAGCAAACAATAATATGCAGGAAAAAAACTAAAATATAAACACCACTGGTAATGAGCATGTTCTGCTGTTGTGATTTTAGTTCCAGACTTAAATGATTTTGTGCTAGATTTTTTTGGTTCTGAAGGGTCCTTCCTCCTGTTTTTCTTTGGACGATCTGGCATCTTCACTCTAGGAGGTAAAGGTCGGATTTGGTGACACAGGCCATGCTGACTCATGCTCAACTGATTGCAATACATGCTGATACGTCCTTTTGCATTGATCAATAGAGAAACACATATCTATTGATAAAGCCTGCACCACCATTCCATAAGACATGACAGAACTGAGTTGCATGCCTTATTTTTCTGACCTTTCTTAGAATATTGGGACATATTGTCGTTATCCATCTCACTGTTGCTCCTATTCTCTTGTATCCTTCTTGTCACTTGTATCCTTATATCTTCTAACATAGTTATGATTGGTTTGAACCTTACTTCTATAATCCAACTATTGAATGATTCACTCATATTATTATCCACTGATTCACAGTTTGATCCAAGCCTGAACCAAGCCCTACACCAATGTTTAAGATCTGTTTTCTTCAAATCATCCCATCCAGCAGGGGTTACACTAGCTAGCTTATTCTTGTAATGGTTAAACATCTCATTTGGTGCCCTTGCAATTTTCCAAAATCTCTTCTGAAACTCTTGCAGCCTATGCCTTTTTCTCCAGTTAGCAAAAATATGTCTTGCACACATTCTATGCTCGGCCATTGGAAATAACTCTTTACCTACACTAAGCAGACCCTGCAAGTAATGAACACATATTACTTCACAACTTTGAGTGACAAAATAAATACACATTACTAAATATATTGACTAAAATTTACCTTTTGTTGGTCAGTGATGAATACCCACCCATATGCACCATATGAAATGTTTAGATCTTTTTGGAGATGTCCAAGAAACCATGCCCATGAGTTAAGATTCTCATATTCCACAACGGCCCAAGCTATAGGGTTTATCTGATTATTTGCATCTCGTCCAATAGCTGACAATAGCTCTCCTTTCATTGGACCCTTTAGGAAGCAGCAATCAAGTCCAATCACTCTTCTGCATCCTTCTAGGAACCCTCTTCGACATGCATCTAAGCATATGTAAATTCTTTGAAACACGTTCTCCTCTTCTTCCGGATCAAGAGCAACATGCACACTACTCCCTCGGTTCTTCGCTTCAGCTCAAGAGCATAATCAAACATCCTTAAGTACTGACCACTTTGAGAATTCATTGCCTTATAACCCTTGCTTTTGCTCTCTTAATCATTGTGATCGACACATCCACACCCATCTCTTCTTGTACTGTTTCCTTCATTGCTCTAGCCTTCCATGCTGGATTTGCCTTTATAGTACTCTCATACTTTTCACACAACTTTTTTGTTGACAACCTTTTGTTTTTTAGCTCTGGAAAGCAAGCATAGATGGGATTATATGTCACAATCTGAAACCAGTCACTCCTTGAGTTGTACGAAGCATGTAAAACCCAGGGGCAACCTTTCCACCTACAAACAGCCCTAAGTCTTTCCTTATCATTTTTTGGAAACATGATATCTACCTTCATCTTTAAAGCGTATCTTTCTATTGCATCCTTCAATTGACTTTTACCTCTGAAGCACATGTCAACAGCAAAGCTGGGAACCTCAGCACAAGTATCAAATATTGGAAACCGACACTTCCTTCTCTTTGCACCACCATCCCTGTCATCATCATACGAGGCATCCTCGTCTGAATTAAAGTATAAAAGGTCATCTCCATTTTCATTAACCTGAGTCATGGCACTTGCATCTTGTCCTTGAGGAAGGTCCAACGAAATTGGGGCGTCCAGTGGTGCATCTCTTCTCTTCTATATTTGATATGAATTCTTTGTATTTATTTCTTATATCCTTAGCTTTATCATCCTCATCGGTTGTAAAACTTGTGCAATCAACATCACTCTCTGATTCCTCTTCTTGCTCACTGTCTTTATTTTGGTTATACTTTTTTTCCAGTCGAACACCTTTGACAGTAAGTGGAGAACCATTTTTTTCGCTCTGACCACCTAGTGCAGCAGTCGGAATATCCAAATCCATGGTGTTGTTCTCACGAAACAAATCAAATACAGCTTCATCTCCATAATTTTTCTCTATTTGATCAGTGCCACACCAATCCACATCAATCAATTCAGTGTATATGTCTACACTGCCGACAGAGCCTAACATACCTTGTCATCTACAAGCAACCTCATTCCAGGATGCATTGCAGCACCAGATGGTAACCAGTACATCCTAACTGATCTCTTAAAGGTCATGTGATTCATAAGATGAGATTCTAGCTCTGGAATTGATATTTTATCCTTTTCTACATGCGACACACCTTCATCCCCATTACAGTATTGTAATTTTGACCCTTCAAGAATGAACTGCCCATTGAAAAAAAATTTGACAGCAAGTACCTCACAATCCCCCATCTTTTTTCACCCTACACGAAGTGCTCCATGGTCAAATCAAAGCAAAATCACCATCAATTTTTTTGAGACGTGAACAAGTTACAGATCTTGTCACCTTTGTGATGGCGCACAGGTTCAGCGCCCTTCCTCATCGTCTCCCAGTTGGATCTCGAGCTGCCCAATCATCAAAATCAAGCTCGCCCCTTCCCTGGAACAATCTCTAGCAGCTCCCTTTCCCTCCGCAGCAAACCCTTGAGAAGGGCTCCAGCAGCCATGGGAGGGCAGGAGGGAAAGAACGATGGGGAAAGAAGATAGGAAAAAACTGATCATGCTGGGGCATGGAAAAGAATAGTGAGGGCAGCAAGTTCATTTCATGTTTGCCAATCTGACTGAACATAATGAGGTGGACGTCCAGCTAGGATTAGAGACAAAAATGAACCAAAATTGAAAGTTCAGGGATGAAATTGGTCGCATTGATAGTTCAGGGACGAAATTGAGCTTTTGATGAAAGTTGAAGGACGATTTTGGCTATTCCGCCTTTTTAAAATGAAAACTAGTCATCCGATAAAGTCGAAACACATCGATTTCACCGAAAACTGATCGGTTTTAAACGATTTTGTAAATCTTGCTGCTGGCAGGAACATGAAGCCATCCGACACAAAGTCACAGCATTTATACAGGCCCAACACCACCCTGACTCCACCAAATCTGGCAGGCGCGACCGAATCTGACAACACCCGTAGGCATCGCGAGATGGCGACCGGCGGTGGCTGGAAGGGTTAGAATTTCGTGGACTGGGCTATGGTAGGCTGCTGGGATGTGCTATTTCGAATTTTTCAAATTTGGAAAAAAAAAATGATATAAATTCAAATGAAATAAGGTATTAAAAATAGAATTGGGATATTGCCTAGATCATTTTCAATTCTGATTCCAACACCTTCCCGCTTAGGGCTGAAAACGGGACGGAAAAATCCCGTTCCGTTTGTTTTTCGTTCACCGATTTTCCGCACGGACGAAAATGAAATGGAATAAAAATGGGAGTGGAGGGAAATGGGATAAATAAAAACGGAAATGGGATTATAAACGATTTAATGTTTTTCCATTCGTTTTCTCGGGATCCCGTTTTTAAGCAGGATGATCTCATTTTTAGTCCCGTTTTCTATAATAGGGGATTGAGCAGTGACAGATTAAGAACCGAAAGCTTACATCAGGACCAGCAGATGTTCTTAGAAGTGTTGTCATCTAGAAGTGTAACCCGCGCCGCCACCCGGCCAGGCCTCCCAGACTTCTGATCTCAAGTTCCTTTGGCTCCAGCTTCAATATTCACGGTCATTCCCATCGCAGCCGGCCGCACAGTGGAGGAGCCATGGCCGTGTCACCCGGCTAGCCGCGTGCTACTTCCCCAAGCTCGACTACCAGAGAAGTCAATTTCCCCCAGTTTCGGTGCTAATCAAAAAATATTCTAAAAATCAGGAAATAAATAGTTTATCATATACCAATCAAAGAAGGTTAGATGGCTATAAATCATCAGAAGATACATTGATCATATACTATTCTGGTAGTGACATGACATCTCGCATATTTTTGGTAAGGACTAGCTAGCGTGAGAAACTGGATTACTTTGTGTTCAGAGAAGAAAACATGCACCACAGTTCGGGCTGAAAATAACTTGTGCAACGATTAAGCGGTAACACTAGATGATACTTTGATTCCATTCGCTAGTTACTCAATCTTTCAAGCTACTTTTTAGAAAGCTATGGCAATGATGAAACTCAACCAGGCATGCAACTATGAAACATATGGAAAGACGTAAACCTGTTGGGGGCAAGTCCTCCATCCGTTCCATTCAAATTTGAATCAAACATTTCCATGCAGCTGACTTTGAAACAACTTTAATATTATCCACCATCTGTTACAACAAAACCAGCAAAGCCATGAGCTGGCTGATCTAATTTTTTTAGATACCAGATTATATACACAATCCAAGAAAGAGCAGAAAGGTACAATAAAATTTGAACCAAAACAGTTCTGTACTTGCAGTTTTTTTTGGGGCAGCTATCTAGGTTACAGAGAAGCACAAACTAACCATGGCAATAACCAAAAAGTTCTAGGATACAGAGACAAACCATGATTAGGCAGCTGCAGAAGGTCTTCCTTCTCACCAATCAGAAGCTCCCTATCATCATATTCAGCTTTCAGTTCAAGTAAACAAACCATGACTACAGTTGTTACAAATAAAAAGCAGCTTACTGACTTGAAGTAAGAGTTGTCAAAGATCACAGTGTTGGAAGACCAGGCTTCCTCGAAACAAAGCCTATTCTCTGGTCTTCCTCGAAACAAAGCCTATTCTTGTAGCACCTTCCCTACACGAGAAAGTGAACAAAGCATTAGTCCAGCATCTGCTCTTATCATTCAAGCTTATCGACAATGCTTTAGATTACAGCCCAGTTCAAACCTATTATGCCTTCCTCCAACCTTGATTCCTGCAGGTACGTGAAATAATTCTTTTTTACATCAATCCAAAGTTATCATTGCTCCATCCATTTTAAACTGCCTACCAATGCCACAAAAAATCTCCACCATAAGAAAGGAAGATGGAAACTCTTTGAAATCGCAAGGAAGAACATTGGATGGAGGAGCTACCTGTAGCCATGAGAAGAAGAGATGAAAAATCACCAGATCAGACCCTCTCGCGCCGCGCGGAGTTACCTGTAGCCCTGCACGAGGCCCAGACGCGAGCCAACCCGCTCGCCGCGCCCCCAGCTCTCCCAGCGCCGCGCGCACTCCGGCAGCCTCAAGCACTAGCCCCGCGCCACGCCTGCTTGCCTGGCAGCACCGCCGCTTGCTAGGGTTAGGAAACACACCCGCCGGCCAGGAAACGCGCACCTGCGACACCTTGGACACCCAAGCCAGCAGCCGTGTATCCCCGGGGGCCGGAGCACCGAGGTCACAAAGCTCGCAGCCTCCAGCGCTCATGGCCGGCGAATCGTGGGGCTCTGTAAGAGAGAGAGAGAGAGAGAGAGAGGATAAGACCGACAAGGATTTCCATCCCCGTTCCGTGGCCTGCGCCTGCCTCAAAACAAAACATTTGTTAGGCTGCGGTGTTTACCGTTCGTAATATGGATTTACCGTGTGCCTGCACCATAACACACGGTAAATTAATATTTTACCGTGTGTATTTCTTGTTTCTCTAACATCACTTTTAACACAAGATGAACAACTAATTTTTCTTGTGTGTCATTAAAAACACAAAGGAGCTTTTGTGACACACGATGAAATTTACTTTTCTGGTAGTGCTCGTGACCTGGACCATGAAACTTGCCGGCGCTTCCAATTAATTGGACGGCGCACCTCTGTGCTCAATATGATGCACGATATAGAAATGACTTTTGTTGGAGTTATCCTCCTTTCTTGCTGCAATGCTTACAGCACGACTGTAGGAGTATTTCGGATGTTTAATGAAAAGTGAGCCCTTGATTCTCAAAAAAAGAGAGAAGTTACTGCTGGCCGTGAGGTACTTGGGTTAATGCCCTGTTCACTTTACCGGTTGGGTCAAGCCAGCACTTCATTTTTTTCTTTTTTCTTACCCCGTCGACGGAGTCACGACTGTGCATCAGCTGTGCACTCTGTTTTTAAACTAACGTTACTGTTGAACTTTTAATATTAACTTTTAACTATTTGTGTTGTTCAAAAGTTTAGCTTAAATGTGTAAATTTTTAAGTTGTAATTCAAATAACTCTAAAAATAAATTAAATTATAACAAAATATATAATGTTTATTCAAAATTTTTGAATAAGATGAACAGTCAAAGTAAACAGGCTACATCAATTTAAAAATAAAGGGAGTACAACTAAACACATTTTTTTCTTTTGAAAATTACCTTTTGTATTTATTAAGTTACTTTTTACAGTAAAATGCACTGGTGGCTCTTCAACTAGTTGAGTGGTATCATCTAGGTTGGTAAACTTTGATTTTACATTTTTTACACCTAAAATATTACTCTCGTCTCATTTAGTTACTTAAACTTATTTGTGACACTCTAAATTATTGCCCCCATACCATCTGAGTTCTTAAACCCTTATTATGTATTTTTGCCTCTTTAATATATTTAAAATGTATTTTTTTCTATTCATATTATTCAAAAAATTGTTTAAATGTGTAAAATTATAAGTTATTAGTAACTTCAATGATAAAG
>BCLG01001233.1:69313-91129 GCA_001602295.1 Zoysia matrella
AGGAGAATTAATGCAAAACCCCAGGATTCTACATGAATATAATTTTTAAATTTTAAATTTTTTGAATAATCTATCTTAATGAATAAAATGATCCAATTGTTTTAGTGGTGAAAATAAAATATTCAAACAGTAAATTAATCATGCTAGAATAATATAAATTGTTTCAAAATATATTTGATGGATTCATGCATGAATGCAGGAGAAAGGAAAAAATCAAAAGGAAAAACATGAGAAAAGAAAAAATAATAATCATGAAAAAAATATAATGGGAAAGTAATAAGAAAACGAAAGGAAGAAATAAAAGGACTACATATAAAAAAGAAAGGAATAAATTAGACCAGCTGTATAATAAATGAAAAAAAAACAAAAATGATGCACGTTTACAATGATCATTAAAACCTTAAAGGAGCAATGGTCAATTTCTTAATAATAAAGAAAGAGAAACAATGTGAAAGGAAGAGACAGAACTGAAATGATGCAGGGCGCAAGAACCAGGTAAACTGTAAACTGAACTTCGTAAGGTATGATTACGAACCGACCAATCTGTACCGGAGTAGCCGTGTTACGGAGACACATGCTTGATCCTCTTGATTCATGTGACTTTCCAGGAAAAAAACAATTGGGTTTTTAACATACCATTGATCTTTTAACTGGACAGGTCTATTTATAGTCAACAATGCAAGAGTTTGTTACAGAAAACTTACTTTCTTGAACTTAATAACCACATTAATTGTAACGTGAAAATTTAACTCCAGCTGAGTGTTTTATTTGGCAAAGATACAACACAACATACACTGACAGCTAGCAGAAACAGAATAATCAATAAAAATATCATGGAACAATCTTGTAAGCCTTCATCTCATCGATCCATTCGTTGAAGGACTTACCGTGTTACGAAAACCAAGGAATCCATGCTCCTTACACTTGTTCTTGCTGTCCAAAAGCTTCCAGTTGGCACCGTGCTCATTGACCACAATATAGATGAGCCACCAGTTAGCAACCTCACAAAGGCTTCTGTCCACGAGCTTATTCTCCTTGACGATATCTGCCCACACTGCCTCCTTCCCCACCATGACCTCTGACACCTTGAACCGGTTCTCCTCTCCCATGTACCCTGTCCAGTCCAACCCGAAACGCTCGGCGAGAACAGGCCACAGTTGCTTCCACCTGAAGATATCACCGTTGCAACAACTGAATGCCTCGTTCTTGGCCATGGGGTCTATGGCCGCCCAGATGTGTTGCTCGGCAATGAGGTCGGCGTCGGAGGCATTGCAGAACTCATTCCATGAGCCAAGGGACCCGGGCCAGCGTAGTGTGAGGCCCTCCTTCCGACAAATGGTAGCGTACACGCAGAGGCTGCAGACAATGTTAAAGACGCTGCGAGGGGAGAACCCAAAGATGAGGCTGGGGCGGTGCACAGACCAGCTGACGGCACCCTGCCACGCCGGGAGACCTCATCGAAGAGGATGCCCTCTTGGTCGTAGTAAAAGTTGGGACAATCCAGCCGCGGCATGTCCTCGGTATAGGGCGGTTCCGGTTGATGGATCCTGCCGATGAGTTCAAAGGGTCCGATGGAGTGCTTGGTGCCGGTCTGAAGACTGACGTGGACAAGTCTAGGACAGTTGGTGACCCCGACACGACGGAGATGATATTGCCGAACATGGCAGAGTTTTCACGGTTTTCTGCTTCAGTGTTACTGTTCAGGGACCAGGCGACGTAGAAGACGCGGGTAATGTCCCTGAATTGCTTGAAGGCTTCAGCAACGTCGTCGAAGTCAGTGAGATCAACCTGTATGTGAACGACGGCAGAGGATGGCGGTTGCGACCATGGTGGGGGAGACCTGCGGGAGAGTGCGTAGACCTTCCATGGTCCGCCGGCGGTGGTCGGCTGAAGAAGTATGTTGACGAGGGGGTACCGACTATGCCAGTGGAGCCGCTAACGAGCGCCACGCTCTGGAAGTACTGTTTGGACGCCGCGGCTGCGGCAGCGACGTGCTCGTCCTGGCGCTTCCTGGCCGCACCGATGGCGCCAGACCAACTCATGTTCATGGCTGCCTGTCCGTCTGCACAGCTTTATGTTCAGTGCATGAGTGAGCGAGGCGGGGCTGTGATAGGCGCAAGCGCAGAAACAAGTGCAATATAAAGCAACGTTTGCAGTATCTCCTGAGTCCTGAATCGTACTCTCTACTTTCTCAAATTGTCAAATTGATGTCAAATTGTCAAATTGATGTCGACGTTGATTACAAATATTAACTTTAACCATTCGTCATATTAAAAAAATGCTAAATTTCAAATATTTTGTTATAATTTGCTTTATTATAAAAGTCTTTTGAATTACAACTTATATTTTTTTTAATTTGAATTAATTTTTTTAATATGATCAATGATCAAAGTTAATGTTTGTTATCAACGGTGATATCAATTGAAGAATGGAGGAGAGAGTAGGTAGGACGATTTGTTTTCCCTTTTTTAGCAAAAGAAGTACTTTAGGATGATTCTATTTTCTTGTATTTTGAAAGGAACTGATTTGTATTCTTCTAACACTACACATACTTTCTTTGTTCTCAAATTAATATCGTCGTTGACTACAAACATTATCTTTGATTATTTGTTTAATTCAAAAAAATATGATAAATTTCAAATATTTTATTATAATTTAATCTGAGAACGGAGCAAGTACTAGGAGAGTACGTAGGGGTACTCTATATACACGTGAACGGTGTCTACAGAATCCCAATATGGTAACGGCCCACGAGGGAACAGACAAAGAATTATTTGTTCACATTTGGCTAGAGCTAATTAATTCGAAAATGATCTGGCAACCATCGTTTTGTCTTGAAATGCACATGGATTGTCAAATTGGATGTCAGCAAATGAAACTCGTGAGATTGAATAAATAGAATGTAATACTATCTCTGTTCCAAAATATAAGTATTTTTTAAGTTTTATCAAAATCAAATTTTTTTAGTTTGAACTAATAATTTCTAAAAAATAAAAAATTCATTCTAATATCTAACACAATTAAAGAGTCACACATTATAAAAGTTCGTTTCATGATAAACTCAAAAATATAATTTATAAATGATAAAACATTATTAATTGTTTGTTATTAGTAGTTAAAATTAAAGCGGTATGACTTTAACCAAATTTAAAAATATTTATATTTTGGAACAGAGGAAGTACAGTTCAAGATAGCGAATAAATTATTGATATACTGTATTTCATCGATTCAGTTAAGTGCCACATGCCTCTTCTCAGTCCTTCCCTGTACTAACGATGGAGAAGAAAGTCAGGAGGAAGCTCAAAGCCTATACCAATTGGGTGAAGCATGCACCGTCAAAGTTTTGCAATGCCACCAATAGCATAACCAAAGGACCATGCCACAGATTGTCGAACGCACCGAGATGACAGCCACCTTCCGCAAGTTCGGCCAGGCGATATGAACTTACTGTTGACACCAAAAAAATTAGAGCCACCGAAGTATTCGGCGCGGTACCAGAATATCCGGTGAGCCCTCTTGGTTGAGGAGTTTCGCTCACCGGACAGTTTGGTACATTGTCGAATTGTCTAGCAAGCCTTCTCAGGTTGGGGCTAGTTGCCCATCGGAGTGTCCGGCAAGTTGTCGGATGTTCTGGCAAATCTTCTCGGGTTAAGGCTAGTTGCTCACCGGAGTGTTTAGCAAATTACCGGACTATTCGGTAAGCCCTCTCAGGTTTCGGATTTTACACGACAGACTATTCGGCACTGTACCAGAGTGTCCGGTGACCGAAGTATTCGGCAATGTGTCGGACTGTTTGGTGATGTCAATTTCAGTTGTTATTTCTTTCCTAAATTGTATGATCCGAAACTTTTCGGGTAAAATCACCTCACCTCTATAAAAAGAGGCCTCAGGCCAATTAGGGCATCCCAATCGACTCTATAAACTTGTCTTTACATTTTTTACCTCTCTAAACTCTAATCCCCTTACTCGACTCCAATTCCGTTCTTTTCTCGTCCCGACAATGTGTGAAGACGATCCGGCTGGCCTGACCGAGCCTGGATCAACCCTAAGAAGATCTTCCTCCGACGAGGTCTCTCTCGAGGCGGGTTTTCTAGGTGCTCATGGTGATTTTTGTCAAAGCTACATCGATGTTCCGCACATGGACGTGCGCCTAGTGTGCTATCCCGAACCTAATTTTGGCGTAAAAAGTAGCCCGAACCTAATTTCGGCGTAAAAATACTTTTTGGTGACTCCTCTGGGGAAGAAAGGTTCCGGTTGTGCAAACCAAACCATCTTCTCCACATCATGTCTTCCGAGATCTCGTCAAAGAACATCATGATGTCATCGTTGGAGGAAGTTCCCGTAGAGGAGCCGGACTTCCTCGCGCGCAAGCGCGAAAAGATCAGGGACTCCAAAATTTTTTGGCGTGCCTCAAGAAAGATCGTCAAGGGGTGATCTCTCAAGTCAGGAAGACGTTCTTTCTACCATCCCCGACAAAAAAACCGTAGGTTCTACCAATGTAAGTTCATCTACCTAACTAGTGGTTACTTTTTAAGATCTTTCATCTTGATCCGCTCATAATCAAAAGGTTTTAAAAGATTTGATGCAATATATGATTCAAGAAACCCTAGCAAAGTCATTGAAAGATCTTGGTATTATCAATCGTGCTACACAAGTAGAGAAGCCTCATGCTAATTCATCGGCGTCTAATGTATCTAACGTTGAAAAACAATGGTACAGTATGCTCTTGAATTCATTTAGTGGGCAATCGGGTTTCCAAACCAGTGTGCAAACTAATGCTTTAGTAGTGCCTTCTACTACTGTAGAACCGATTGATAGCGTCCCCAATCTGGCTACTAACCGATTGAGTGAAGTGTCCAACTTTGTTCCTCCATACTGCACCACCGCATATAGTACACCACATTCCACCAAGCAGTATGGGGATATCTCATAATCCAACATATCATGAAAAGTTTAATGTGGTGGGATGTAGCGCGCAAGCAAATACTCATAGAAACCCCACCACAAACATAGAAGAACGCCTCGCAGACCTTAAAGAAGATTTGACTAAACAATTCTGAGACACATTAGGAGTTGATTTGAAAGGAAGAGACCGAATCTATAAAAAAACCTTATGTCTCGAGCTTCGATTCGGTCCCTTACCCAAATGGTTGGCGTGTCCCGGATTTTGTAAAGTTTATGGTGAAGATAATAAAACGACATGAGAACATATTAGCCAATACACCGCTCAACTAGGAGAAGCTAATAACATTGATGCTCTGAAAATTAGCCTTTTCTCCTTATCATTAGCCAAAACTGCATTTTTGTGGCTTTCATCATTGCCTCCGAATTTTATTTGCACATGGGAATTCTTGGAACGTAAATTCTATGATTATTTTTATTCCAGAGACAATGAATTAAAATTGTCACACTTAACATCGGCTAGACAAGTGAAGGATGAGACAGTTGCTAGTTTCATTCGGCGGTTTGTGATAATTTCTAAAAAAAAATTAACCGATTTAGCTTTTAATGGCTTACGTTCTCATCTTAGGGAAAAGTTGGAGGGTTATGATTTTATCACTCTCACACAACTCCAACAAAAAGCTTCAGCAAAAGAGAGCCGAAGCAAAAAATCAAAGCATGATCATAAAATTCGGCATAATGTTCATATCGTTGAATACGATTTGGATAGAATCGATGATGAAACTAACAATATACTTGCTGCTGAGTTTAATTGGCCATCTAAGAGTAAGTCTTTAGCATGTGACGCACTCAAACCGGTTCATAAGAACCGGAAAGATGATATGAAATACACCTTTGATGTAGCCAAGTGTGATAGAATATTTGATGAGCTGCATAAAAGTGAGTATAAGTTGTCTTATACATTGCCAACGACGGAGGAAACAAAGCGTAGAGCATATTATAAGTGGCATAATTCATATTCTCATGCTACTAATGATTGCAATGTTTTCCGTCGATAAGTTCAATCGATCATCAATAAAGAACGATTGAGTCTCAAAGAAATGCAAATAGATAAGCACCCATTCCCGATGAACACTTTGGATCTCAACCCTAAGGTGTTGATTCGGCCACATCAAGCCGGTACAATAAAAGGGAAGAATGTCCTCATCGGGGAGGAAAGGCCCACTCCGTCAAGTGACACTGTCACTTCTAAGAAAGTAGTGCTAGAGAAATCTCCCAATGGTAACGAGTCCCAAAGTTACTATTAGAGGCTCGGGGTCCGGGGGGCAAGCTCCACAGCCTAAGATGATCAAATCAAAGAATCTCGAAGTGAGCAAGTGGAAGGTGAATGAGAGCAAGTCAACAAAAAGAAGACAACTTTCAGAAGTACATTTGACCGCCTCATGAAAAAATACAAACAACAAAAGACCGAATCGGGGAATCGGTCGGCTAAGCGACCAAAATCTCCTCATGGTGATGAGTGTCCTAGAAAAGAGGTGAGGCCGAATATGACTATGCCTATTCCTCCTCCACCAATGTTCGGTTTGCCTCCACTATGGTGCGTTCCCATGCCTTATCCTCTAGTCCCGATGTGGAATCCACATATGGGACTGTGGATGCCCATTCCACTAATGCAATATCATCCGTTTCATTCGGGATGGGGCACACCAAAAGGGGATGTCTTCAAAAAGCTCTCCGAACATGCTCATGATCGGCTCGACCCCCACCGATCAATGCAAGGAAAGGTACTTTTGCAGCCGCCCCAAAACAGGAGTGGCGCGTCAAGCAAGGTAATGATTATACTCCCTAAACTTCTATAAATCAGAAAAATGCATCCGAAGGTGTCGTGAAAATCGGCACGACTGATATTAAGATTGGAGGAGTCTTTAATGGACCGATCACAATGAGTGATCCGGTTGAGAAAGCTTCTCATGATCACAAAGCTAGTGGTAGCAAACCCCCTTCCAAGTATACGTAGCCGAGGTGGTTTCCCTCCGGCTTGACACAAACTCATAAGAGGAAGCTACAGCGACTACGCTTATGTGAGATGCTAGAACAAGAAGCTGAGAAGGAGAGGGAAAAAGTATTCAATAAAGTCAAGCCAATGGTCCCTCAAGGTAAGCAGTGGAGGGTGAAGAAGCCCGAACTTTCAACTTCACCACCACTAGAAGAATCGACCACTTCGGTGGAAACGTCGGACCAAGCTGATGCCGCGCCCGTGGAAGACTCCACCACGCCCACGCCTACGGGAGACATCGACATGTCTGAGTTTGATAATGATGATCTTCTAGATTATGAGCCGACGCCACCTCGGAAAGGTATGGATGTTAACACTATTTGCTTGTCTCTTTCAGACTATTCTTTAGTAGAAGAGGAAGAAGTTATGGCTCAATTTGACTTTGGTCATAAAAATGCTATCTTTGAGAAACCTAAAGAATCGGATAACTATTTGAAACCACTTTACATAAAGGGGCCATATTGATGGTACACCAATTTATCATATGCTTTTAGATGGAGGCGCCATTGTTAATCTAATGCAATATTCTTTGTTTAAGAAGCTAGATAAAGCCAATGATGAACTCAGACCAAGATGACTTTGAACGGTGTGGGAGGAAAAGATCCTATTGAAGCTAAAGGGGTTGCTTCCATGGAGCTCACCGTTGGAAGTAAAACTATGGCTACCGCTTTCTTTGTTGCCGATGTTCGGAGAAGCTATAATTTGATTTTGGAGTGATTGGATCTGTGCCAATAAATGCGTTCCATATATTTTGCACCAATTCTTGATACAATGGATTGGTGATGATGTAGAGATGGTGCATGCAGATGTATCAGCTTGTATTGCTATGGCCGATTCATCTTTGTTGCCACATAACAATGTCAAGTGTTTGACGGGCTTAGATTTGAAAGATTATAATTTTCTTAGTGTTACTAAAGATGGATTTGTACCCGTCAATGTAAAGTCGATGGAAAATCGGCTCAATCATGCTATGAGATTCAATGGAGTCTAATTTAGATTGGTTGCAAAAGAGTTGAACACTATCGAACTAATGTGAATGATATGTGCGAAACTATAGAAGAAATAGAAGACATGGATAAGCTAGAACAAGATTTTACATCGGTCGATTCTCTTGAGAAAGTGAATCTTGGTAATGATGAAAACCCAAGGCCGACATATGTAAACAAAAATTTGAAAGCCGATTATAAAACAAAGTTAATCGAGCTTTTAAAAGAATATATAGATTGCTTCGCATGGTCTTACAATGACATGCCGGGATTAAGACGTGAACTTGTAGAACATCGACTTGTTATCAAATCCGGTTTTAGGCTTTTTAGGCAACTGATGAGAAGGTTCAATCCAGACATGTATGACTGGATTAAAGAAGAGGTAAACCGATTACTTGACGCAAATTTTATACGACCTTGCACCCGTTGAGAAGAAAAACATGGGTAAGATAAGAGTTTGCACTGATTTTAAAAATCTGAATAGAGCCACTCCCAAAGATGAGTATCCTATGCCTATAGCCGATATGCTAATTAATGATGCTTCGGCCCATAAAGTGATTAGTTTCCTTGATGGTAATGCGGGTTATAATCAGATTTTTATGGCCGAAGATGATATGTCTAAAATTGCATTTAGGTGTCCCAGTTTTGTCAGTTTATTTGAATGGGTGGTTATGACTTTTGAGTTGAAAAATACGGGTGCCACTTATCAAAGGGCTATGAATTTTATCTTTCGTGATTTGCTTGGTGTCATGATAGAAGTTTATATTGATGATGTGGTGATTAAATCGGCTACATTAGATCCACACTTGACCGATTTGCGTCTTGCTTTAGAGCGTATGCACCGATTTGGTCTGAAAATGAATCCCCCTCAAATGTTCTTTTGGTGTATCGGCGAGAAAGTCCTTAGGTTTTATTATTCATAAGAATGGCAAAACGCTTAAAAGGAAATTAGCCGAAATGATGAGTATCGTTGCTAGAAATTCATAATATGGCCGATGAGTCAAGAAACCATCGCCTTTAAATGTTTTTTGGGTGCTTAGAATGCTTTGTGGTGAAGAGATTCCACCAAAAAGCACGGGGCATGTGTTGACACCAAAAAATTGGGGCCGCCGAAGTATCCGGCATGGAACAGAAATCTCCAGTGAGCCCTATCGGGTTGGGGAGTTTCGCTCACCGAACTGTCCGGTACATTGCTGGATTGTCTGGCAAGCCTTCTTGGGTTGGGGATAATTACCCACCGGAGTGTCCGGTAGGTTGCCAGATGGTCCGGCAAGCCTTCTCGAGTTGGGGCTAGTTGCCCACAGAGTATCCGGCAATGTGCTGGACTGTTCGGTGATGTCGGTTTCAGTTGTTATTTCTTTCCTAAATTGTAGGATCCGAAACCTTTCAGGGTAATACCACCCTACCGATATAAAAAGAGGCCTCAGGCTGATTGAGGGGCATCTCAATCGACTCTACAAACTTACCTTTACGTTTTTTTACCTCTCCAAACTCTAATCCCCTTACTCGACCCCAATTCCGTTCTTCTCCCGTCCCAGTAATGTGTGAAGGCGATTCGGCTGGCTTGATCAAGCCCGGATCAACCCTAAGAAGATCCTCCTCCGACGGGGTCCCTCTCAAGGCGGGTTTTTTAGGTGTTCGTGGTGATTTTCGTTAAGGCTACATTGACATTCCGCACACGGACTTGCGCGTGGTGTGCTATCCTGAACCTGATTTCGGTGTCAAGACTTACATTTGTTGCATCAGCGACAGATCGAGTCAATGGAGATTGGGGAGTCACACATGGGTGGAGTAAAACTACGACAGACACGGTGAAAGAGCCCAAAAGTAGAGAGCAATTACCAAAACTTAGTTTGGAGTTTGGAAAAGGGGAACCTCGTAGGAGATCACTGGGGCTACTACTGAAGAGGAAGAAGCCTCACCAATAGGGAGCAAAGATGGCACATCAATATCGATGCTAGCTTTGATAGCGCACAGGGGCTGGTGCCACCCCAACCGAGCCACCTAGGGGCTAAGATCAGCCTCGATTATTCTTTCCCTATTTTCTCTCATTTAAGATAATCTTTCATTTTATATATGATCTCTGATTTGTGGAGGTCCTTTAATCTTGAAGTCGAGTGGATAGGATCGAATCCTTTAATATAGGATCAATAGTTAGCCAAAGTAGGCTATAAATAAGTTGTAAACTTGATTGAGGAAATCAAGCAGAAACAACACTTGGTTGCTAGCTTCAACAGAAGCCTTGCCGCCCTAGTAAACCCTAGGGTGCGCGAGTAGGATGACGCTGTGATGAACACAGCACCCAACGGTTTACTGGGGCGGCAAGGCTTTTGTTGAAGCTAGCAACAAATGTTGCTTCTGGTTGATTTTCTCAATCAGGTTTACAACTTATTTATAGCCTCCTCTGGCTAACTATAGATTCTATATTAAAGGATCCGATTCTATCCACTCGACTCCTAGATTAAAGGACCTTCACAAACTAGAGATCCTATATAAAAGAAAAGATTATATTAAATAAGAGAAAATACAGAAAAGATAATGGGGGCTGATCTTAGCCCCAAGGTGGGACCGGCTGGGGTGGTGCCAACCTCCTGTGCGCCGGCTGGCTGGTGCGCCCCCTTGGCGCTGGCTGACTGGCGCCTGTTGCAGGCCCGAGCCTGGGCATGTGTAGCCTGTGCACTTGCACAGGGTCCCCCATTTTCAGGGGCCCCAAATTCTTTTGGAACTCCTTTGGAATATTGGATTTTCATAGGAATGTTGCAAAATTTTGTAGGTATCAGTTAATTTTCATAGGAAAAACACAACAAATTAAAAAATTCTTCCATTTCAAAAGAGAACTTTCTTTTCCTAGCAGACTGCAGCTGCTACGCAGGCTAGGTCATGAACAAAGGCTCTAAAAGAATTTGCAGCGGATGCCCCACCGAGACACAGGCTCTCAAGTCATTGTCCCTGCTTACAATAGTTATGAGCCAGTTACAAGTTACGACCCACGAAAGCTGAGGAATTTGGAATGCACTGTGTGACTGATTGCAGTGCCGCACCCTACTGTTGACGGCACGATCCAAGAAGGACTGTGATCCGCAATATGCCAGTAAGAATGAAATTCTGGTGATTTGTGACCTTGATCCGAGACAAAAAAGTATGTAATCTATTGATCGTCAAATTTTCTATTGCAATCCAATTTAGGAACTGTGTGAAAGAGGTTGATTAGTGCTTAAATTAATTATATCAAATATATTCTTTTTAATTTTTTTGTTAGTTTCACAAGCACCAATTTGAAGCTTCGTACAGGGCCCGGTTTCAACCGGCTCGGCCCTGGCCTGTTGTAGTGGACGCCGGTCATAACATCTCTCTACGCCTAAAGAAACAACTCGTCCTCGAGCTGAAACTGCAGGTAGAGGTTCTGGAACTCCGTGAGCGGTTCCCATGAAGCCTCCTCAGTCGGCAAGCCGAGCCACTAGACCAAGACGTATCAGACATCTCGATGCTTTTGGGCGCGAAGGATAGCCGTTGGTGTAGGCAGGATGCGGCCATCGTGGGTTGGCAGCACCAGTCTTGGGGCTGCTGGGTTGTCGCTGCGATGGGGCTTCAGTAAACCCAGATGGAAGATGTCGTGAAGGCGGGCACCCTCTGGAAGTTGGAGTCCATAGGCCACCTGTCTCACGCGCTCTGTCACTTGGAACAGACCGGCGTAGCGTGGGCCCAATTTGCCCTTGGTGCGCGGTTCTAGCGAACGGGTTGGTCGGTGTAGGAGGTGTAGCCAGATCGAATCCTCGACCATGGACTCCATGTCGCGATGATTCACGTCGTAGTAGTGTTTGGAGATCTGCTGAGCCTGGAGGAGACGTTCCTGTACTTCCGCCAAGAACTCATCGCGCTCGAGGAGGGTGCCGATGGCGTCTGTGTGAGCAGTCCGCCTTGTGTAAGGCATTAGCGGAGGTGAGTCGCGCCCATACACCACTTTAAATGGTGTGGCACGTAGGGCAGTGTGGAAGGACGTGTTGTAACAGTACTCTATCCATGGTAGCCAGTCCACCCAGGCACGTGGATGGTCCCTGGTGATACAACATAGGCACATCGTGATCACCTTGTTGGTGACCTCAGACTGACCATCCGTCTGTGGGTGGAAGGCCGTGCTCATGCGCAGGGTGACGCCTACTCTCTTAAAGAGGTCACGCCACACGTGTCCCATGAAGACTGGATCCCTATCGCTAATGATGGATGAGGGAAACCCATGTAGTTAAGTGATCTCGTCGAAGAATGCCTGAGCAATGGATGTGGCTGTTTAGAGGTGGTTGATGGAGATCAAGTGTGCATACTTGGAGAAGCGGTCCACCACCGTGATGATGACAGATTTGCCACTGACTTTGGGCAGCCCCTCAATGAAGTCCATGGCGATATCTGCCCATACCTGCGAGGGAACGTCGAGCACTTGTAGCAGTCCGGCCGGCTGCGCCATCTCGTTCTTATTCCGTTGGCGCGTGCTGCAGTTCCGAATGAAGCGCTGCACCAATATACCATCACCGAGGATGTAGAAGTCGCCGTGTAGCCGATGTAAAGTCTTCTGTATGCTCTCGTGTCTGGCCCCGTGTGCCAATGAGAGCACCCAGTGTCGTAGGTCGTCGTGGTCTAGTATGTAGATGCGCGACCCATGGAGGAGGAGACCCTCCCTCAAGTGCCACGGTTCACCAAGTGCACCCTCCTGTAGCAGGTGCAGGATGTCGTCCGTCTTGGGTGCCGCACTTGTGGTGGCCCGAATGTCATCGAGTACCATGAATGGAGGGCTAGAGACAGTGATGGCCGCAGCCCCAACGTGCGCTGTGGAGTCGAAGTTGCGGCAAGACAAAGCATCGACCATCGTGTTCAAATGGCCTAACTGATACTTGACGGAGAAATCTAACTCGAATAGCTTGTTGATCCACTGGTGCTATGGTATAGTGGAGAGGCACTCATTGAGCAAGAATTTCAAGACGAAGTGGTCGGTGCGCACGAGGAATTGTCGTCCCCAAAGATAGGGCCGCTAGTGCCGGACTGCCTATATGAGCCCAATCAGTTTGCGCTCGTAAGCTGTGGGCTTCAGGTGGTGCGCCGCAAAGGGCCGGCTGAAGAAGGTGATCGGTCCCGCATCCTGATGGAGGACGGCCCCGAATCCCGCGCTTGAGGCATCATAGTTGATTATAAACAGCTTGTCGAAGATGGGTATCTGTAGCATCGGCCCTGATGATAAGGCGCGCTCGAATGCCTCAAATGTGTCCACAGCCTCCTCCTTCCACGAGAACGCGTCCTTGCACAGAAGCCACGTGAAGGGTGCGGCAATGGAGCTGAGGTTGCAGATAAATTTGTGGGAGTACCCGGCGAGGCCAAGGAGCCCCTGCAGCCCTCGGGTTGATCGCGGCGTAGGCCCCGACTGGATGACAACCACCTTGTCACTGTCCATAGCGACACATTGGCGGCGATCACGTGGCCAAGGTATATGACTGATGGCGCCCCAAAGGAACACTTTGATCTCTTGACATGGAGGTGGTGCACCCAGAGCACCGTGAGGGCGAGGCGCACATGTTGTAAGTGTTCGGCACACCACGAGCTATAGATCAGTATGTCATAGAAGAACACCAGCACGAACCTGCGTAAGAACTGGCGAAGGATGTTGTTCATCAACGCCTAGAACGTGGCCGGCGCGTTGGAGAGGCCGAACGATATCACAAGGAACTCGAAGTGGCTGTGGTGTGTTCAGAACGCTGTCTTCTCGATGTCGTCCGAGTGCATGCACACCTGGTGGTAGCTAGAACAGAGGTCAAACTTAGTGAAGAAGCATGCCCCATGGATCTCATCCAGGAGCTCGTCGACCATCGAGGTCGGGAACTTGTCCACCGGGGCAGAGAAGGCAGACGTACTCCACCGGATGATGCCCTGGGAGAGCATGCTATCGCATTGGCGTTCCAGCTCATCCTTCTGGAGTTGTGGGTATCGGTATGGCCGAACGGCCACCGGTGCGATGCCGGGGAGCAAGTGGATACGGTGGTCATAGGCACACGCTGGGGGTAGACCCTGTGGCTCCACGAACAGGTCGACGAAATGCTGGAGCAGGCTATCCAACAGTGGGAAGTCGGATAAGGTCCCGACAACGTGCAGCTCCGATGTCCAGCTGCCGCCTGTGTCAGATCCCACACCCTTTCAGGTGATCCACCGTGACCCTCTCGTGAAGGCCATGCAAAGGTCCTCAAAGTCCCAGAAGAAAGGACCCAGTGTGCGCAGGAAGTTGACACCTAGGATGACGTTGAAGCCACCAAGGTTAATGCCGAAGTAGCTGACGGTGAACTCCTCGGTGCCGATAGTCAGTGCTACCCCACGTGTGATCCCTTTACTGGGAACCCGGTCCCTGTTCACCACCAAGACCCGCATGGTGGGATGTGGAGCTGTGGGTAGATGGAGTGTGCGCAGGATCTCGCTGTCGACGAAGTTGTGGGTGGACCCGAAGTCGAGAAGGGCCAGGAGACGACGGCTGTGGATGTTGACGTGGGGGGTGCTTGGTGTTCTCCGTCTGGACGCCCACGATGGCGTGGAGGGAGACCACTGGCGGTGTCGTTGTGTCATCGCCCTCAGTGGTCGCCGCCCGCTCATCGTGTGTTGGAGCTGCTGGCTCTGCAGCTGCCCCGTCGGCAAAGTCGTCGGTCAGCTCCAGATAGAACAACCAACCGTTGGTACTGGTGACCAAGGACATAAGGCTCGTCACAAGTGTAACAAAGTCCCTGCCAGCGCGGCTCTATCTGCTTGGCCGACGTGAGCCGATAGATGACTCGCGGCGGGGCTGGAGGGACAGTCGCCGACTGTGGTGCTGGCAGGGCCAGTGTCGCGTCTGCCGGTTTGTAAGGCAGTGGCGGCCCAGGGCGCTGTGGAGGCCGAACAGCCCGTGGCGTGGGGATAGTCGCCATGGCGGCCGTGCGCCGCTCGAGTGCGCGAGCTAGTTGCGTTGCCATTTGCAGGTTCTATGGCTTGCACAGCTCGACGTCCACCTTGATGTGCTCCGAAAGGCCCTCCCACAAAGAGCTCCGCCTTCTAGAGAGGTGACAGATCGCGGGCATGGCACAAGATAGCGTTGAAGTGGTCGGCATAGTCCTGAACTGTCAACAAGAACGGCAGTTGGACGAGCTCGAATAGACGAGTGCCCCAGATCGCGGGACCGAACCGCAGGTGGCAGAGTTCTTTAAAGCACTTCTAGCTAGGCATACCCTCATCCTATTTGAGGGCGTAGTACCAAGTTTGTACGGTGCCCACCAAATGGTACGACGTGAGCCAGACCTGGTCCGATGTTAGGGTGCGTTGGCCCCAGAAAAACTGCTTATAATGATTGAGCAAGTTCAAAGGATCCTCGGATCCATCGTAGGTGGAGAAGTCCATCTTGTGGAAGCGAGGCGGTGCCGACGCTTGTGCCTCGATGGCTCCTTTGGGGGGCCGCGCCTCAGGGTAGGTCTGTGGTGTAGACCGTCCCCTCTGTCGGCGGTGTAGGGAAAGGCAGGGATCGGCGAAGATGTGTGTGGCATAGGGATCTGGTGGATGGGTAGTGGGGCTGGTAGAGGCGTGGTAGTTCCCAACAGGGGAAAGGGCAGCACGGAGGTGGGCTCCCAAATCAGTGCTATCTTCTGTACCTTCATGTTTGCGATGCGCAAAGACATGTCGGCCACGGTGCGTGTCAAATCGGTGAGTGCTCTTGCTAGGAATATGTCGGACTCGGTTGGGGAATTGGTGGTCATAGGTGGCGCTGCCGTGGTGGTTGGCGCCGGGCTGGAGGTGGGCGGTGGTGGCAGGGATGATACCAGATTGACGATGCTCTCTTTTAGTCCCCTCAACTGTACCAGGGAATGGTCGAGAAATTCTGATGATTTTTTCTTAAAGAGGAACAGGCTAAAAGCCTTGGAATGGAGCTTCTCCTGCAGTCCACTGGCTGTAAAAGCAGGGTCGCCCTCGCCCATGTACGCCAGAGCTCCTGCTAACTATGACGTTTTGTTTTGCAGATGTGGTCCCGCTAGCCCATGTACAATCGATCATATTCTCGTCCTGCAACCGCATGGTCCCGCAGGCGGCAGCTGGCCCCAAGGTTAGGATTAAATCAGTTTGTTCTGGTAATTACAATTTGCAATTCGTAGAGCCGCAATGATTCATATATGTTTATCTTGATAATGCATAGAAAAAACTCAAATATGCATACCTTTCTTAAAAGACGTCGTCAGCCTATGGAAGCAAAGGAGACTCAATATTTATACCAGTACAGTATATGGTGATTTTTCCCTTGTGGTCGATTGGATTTGGATAGAGTTGATTTGTTTGCTTGTACAACAGCAAATACACAGCACTCTGAAGTTGCTGTGCAGTGAGTTTTCATTTCAAAAGATTTAGATTGGCTTGTCTGCAATACGACAAAATTGAAGAACAACAAAAAATCAGCAAAAGTGTACGTCGAACAAGTGATTTAACTTGCATGAACAATAACATATAGCTCAGGTTAAAAACAGCTTACAGAGGTTGTGAAGTGTCGTTGGATTGGTGGGTTCAGTTAGTCGGTGCAACTATGGAAGTCAACAAGGGTTAATTAGGAGCCATCTAACAAGAACAGAGAAACTAACAGGTCTATGCAGTGAACAAAGCAACAGCAACTGATCATCGACGGCAATCAATTATGAGCACAAGGCTTGCAATTGAAATCATTGATTGGGTGGATTCACTTTACTGTAGGAAAGAAACGTGAATATTTGAAAGGCATTTGAATGGCATTGTTTCTCACCTGATCAGTCAATCGAAGACAACACGACTGATGCTTCGGCCCGCTGCTTGCTAAGAGCGATGGGGAGGTGAACAGATTACGTGTATGCTACGCTTCTCCTGTGGTGTGGTTCAGGAAATTTGCGTGGATGCCTTATTTAACCAACATGGGGAGCAGCTCAAGCATCAGCTGGAGCTCTTGGATGAAAATGTCAACGGCTGTAATCCTGGCATTATTCTCGGGCAATAGTTAGGATCATTTCCTTCCTTGTATTACGATTACTTACCATATATATCTCCTGTATATTGCTATAAATATATTGGAAACCGCCGCTGGATGGTGGCTGTGCCTTCCCAGTCTTCTCTCTGTTTTCATGGTAATCAGAGCAAGTTGCGATCCCATTTTTTTTTTCTTGCTTCCGCAACCTCTAACACCAGCCATGAGCGCCACCGGTTCTTCTTCTCCTCCTCCCTCTCCTCCACCTCTTCTGATACTCTTCCCCCCTCCAACCTCAACTCCTCCCTTCCGGCCACTGCCTCCAACCTCACTCTTCCTGCTAACGTCCTCACAGCCATCAACGTGCCGTCCATCAAATCGCACGTTCCCATCACCCTCACCCTCACCTTCAAACCCAACAACTACACAACCTGGAGAACCTATTTCCGCGCCGCCTGCGGTAAATTTGCGCTCCTCCACCGCATCGACGATGCATCATCCCTCCCCAATGATCCCATCTGGGCTCAGGCCGATGATTGCGTCCGCACATGACTCTACACCACCATCGCTCCCGACGTCGTCAACTCTGCCATTGCCGATGGACAGACGGCCCATGATCTGTGGTCGCACGTCTGCTCCCTCTTCACCGCCAATCGCCATGCCCGCTCCATCACCCTCCGCAACCAGTTCTACTCCATGGTTCAAGGATCTCTCGATGTCACCCAGTACTTGAATCGGATGAAGAACTGAGCCGACTCCCTCCGCGACATCGGCCACGGCATCGAGGACGACGACCTCGTCCTCAATGCGCTTCGAGGCCTGAACTCGAGGCTTTGGCATGCTTCCCTGTTTCTCTCCTTCCAGGATCCGCTTCCCTCCTTCGCCAAGACCAGGGAAACTTTCATCCTCCATGAATCCACCGATGTCTCCCCATTCGACAGCTCCGCCACGGCCCTCGTCGCTGCGACGGCCTGTCCTGGTGGCGGGTCGGCCTGCCCTTGGGGGGGAGAGGGGGGGAGGAGGTTCCTGCACGCAGGCCCCTCCACCAACGAACCACGGCCACGGCCGCGGCAGCAGAGGCGGCTCCTACTCTTCGGCCCCAAGCGCCCCCCAAGCACTCACCCACCAGACCAAGGATATGCATGTCTCCATGGGCCCCCACTGGCGCGGCTCCCTGGGCTCCAGCAGGTGCGCCTTCATGGGCCAACTACGGAGCACCGTCCTGGACTCCTCCTAGCGCTCCGGCCCATCATCGCCCAGCTGGTTCACAAGGCCTTCTAGGTCCTCTGCCTGCTCCGGCACCTGCCCAGGCGTACCACACCCAGATGGCTCCACTGCAGTCCTCCTCGGAGCCGCCTCAGTATGATCCTCAGCCCCTCATCTCTGCCCTCAATGCCATGCAAGTGTCCCCATCTGCAAACGACTCGGTGATAGACACTGGAGCTTCGTCCCACATGACTTCAAACAATGGTATACTCCTCTCCACCTCCTCTCTTCCTCAACCAACTCTTGTTACAGTCGGAAATGGTTCCTCCATTCTCGTCACACAGCGGCCACACATCTCTACCCACCTCCTCTTGTCATTTTCGTCTGTCGAATGTACTTCTTGTTCCTACTTTAATTCACAATCGCATATCCGTCCGTCAATTTTCTCGTGAAAATTCGTGCTCTATTGAATTTGACCCTTTTGATTTTTCTATCAAAGACCTATCTACCAGGACCGTGATGCTTTGCTGCAATAGTGACGGTGATCTCTACATTTTTTATGCTCCCGCCACTGCCGCCGCTGTTGCCCTACTATCATATCACACCACCTACGACACTTGGCACTGGCATCTCGGTCACCCTGGACGTGATGTCATGCAGTCTTTTTCGACGTCTAATCTTATCTCTTGTAATAAAAATAATGTCAGGTCCTTGTGTCATGCATGTCAACTTGGGAAACATGTTCGCTTACCTTTTTCAAGGTCCACATCCTTTAGTGTGTCCCCATTCCAGCTGATTCACTGTGATCTCTGGACTTCACCTATTCTCAGTAATTTGAGATATCAATACTACCTTATTTTGGATGATGATTATTCCCATTACTTCTGGACCTTTCCTCTTAAACACAAATCTGATGTGCATGACAATGTTCTTGCTTTCTCTGCATATGTGCGAAATCAATTCAATCTCTCGATTGGTACTTTCTAAACCGACAATGACCGAGAATTTGTCAATCATTTGAACATTGATTTTTTTTCGAACACCACGACATCTTTCTTTGGCTCTCGTGTCCACACACGTCACAACAAAACAGAAAAACGGAACGTGCCATCCATACAACAAACGATGTCATTCGCACAATGCTGTTTCAAGCCCATATGCCCCCGCATTTTTGGGCCGAAGCACTTGCTACCGTTCCTTATCTCCTCGACCGATGTCCAACCTCAGCTCTCCAATTTGACACACCATATCATAGCCTTTTCAGTTCTTTCCCTAGATCTCACTCATCTCCGTGTTTTTGGCTGTCTTTGTTTCCCAAACACTTCCTCCACCGCCTCACAAAAACTTGCTCCCCAGTTTCGCCCTTGTATTTTTCTTGGGTATCCACTTGAACACAAAGGCTATCGCTGCTTTGATCCTCTCACACAACGCATGCTCATATCTTTGGCATGTCGTCTTTGACAAATCCACATTTCCTTTCGCTGCCACCAACACTCAAAATTCGCCAGATCACTTCGATTTCTTACTTGATCCACACCATCTAACTAATCTACCACCCTCGGTAGCGATTTCTCCTCCTGCAGGTCCCGCTACTCCCTCGGACAGCCCAGCTGGATTGGGCCCCTTGGCTGTCACGGCCCAGCCACCTGGACAAACACCACGGTCGCTCCGACCCTTCTCGACGCTGCGGCCTCCGCCGATGCCGCGTCTCTCGGGACTCCCGCCCTGTCTTCGACGGCCCTGGCGCTTCCCCAGTCCTCGGCGGTGCCACGCCCTCCAGGGCTCCCGCTGCATCTCCGACCGCTGTGCCGCCGCCTGCGACAAGCTCGGCTGCGTCCGGCCCCGGCCCCACCAGCGTCTTGTCGCCCGTTCCATGCGCGGCTGCGACCAGCCCCGACTCCGTCGATGTCCCGCCGTCCGCGCCATGCGCGGCTGCTGCTCCTTCACATGCGCCGTCTGCGGTGGCCGAACCACCTGTGGCCGCCTCATCTACAATCTTGCTCCTCCTCTGCAGATTCCGCATCCTCAACAGCCTCCAGCACCGGCTCATCCCATGGTCACTTGGGCTCAACGTGGCATCATCAAACAAGTCAACAAGCTCAACCTCTCTGCCACACACACTGAGGTATCACCTGTTCCCACCTCGTACAAGACAGCTCTAGCAGATCCCCTTTGGCATGCAGCAATGGCAGAGGAATTCGAGGCCTTGGTGGCCAATGACACATGGACTCTTGTGCCTCGGCCTCCAACAGCCAACATTGTTTCAGGGAAATGAATTTTTAAGCACAAGTTCAATTCTGATGGCTCATTGGCTCAGTACAAAGCATGATGGGTTGTCCGTGGATACTCCCAGCGCCCAGGTATTGACTTCAACAAAACCTTCAGTCCTGTTGTCAAACCTGCCACTATCAGAGTTGTTCTGAGCATTGCAGTCGCCCACCAATGGCCTATTCACCAACTAGATGTCAAAAATGCATTCTTACATGGCACCCTTAATGAAACTGTTTACTGCCAGCAGCCCTCAGGATTTGTTGATTCAGCACATCCAGATTATGCTTGCCTACTGCAGAAGTCTCTCTATGGTCTCAAACAGGCTCCCTGTGCGTGGTACCATCGGTTTGCTTCATTTATCCGCACTATGGGGTTTGTTCCATCAGTCTCCGACACTTCTTTATTTATCCTGCAGCAAGGTTCAGATATGGCCTACATTCTCCTTTATGTGGATGACATTATACTGACTGCTTCAACCTCCGCACTGCTTAATCATATCATAGCAACTCTCCGTGCCGAGTTTGCCATGACTGATTTAGGCCCTCTGAATTTCTTCTTGGGTATTGATGTTCAACGATCTGAAGATGGTCTCTTTCTCTCTCAACGCCAGTATGCACTTGATCTTCTTCAACGAGCTGGTATGTCCGAGTGTCACCCCACCTCTACACCAGTTGACACCAAAGCCAAGCTGTCTGCAGCGGACGCCCCCCAGTTGCCGATCCCACAGCTTATCGGATCCTTGCTGGTGGTCTTCAGTACTTGACTCTCACTCGCCCAGACATTGCATATGCTGTCCAACAGGTCTGTCTCTACATGCATGATCCTCGTGAGCCGCACCTCAATCTGTTGAAGAGAATTTTTTGTTATCTTAAAGGGTTCTCTTGATTTTGGACTCCATATCTCTGCTGCCAGCTCCTGTTCCATACTAATCGCATACTCTGATGCGGATTGGGCCGGCTGCCCTGATTCACGACGGTCAACCTTTGGATATTGCGTCTACTTGGGTGACAATCTGATCTCTTGGTCCTCCAAGCAGCAAACCACAATCTCTCGATCAAGTGCTGAAGCCGAATATCGGTCTGTTGCCCGTGCAATTGCCGAGTGTTGCTGGGTTCGACAGTTGCTGCAAAAACTTCATCAACCCCTGCAGCGTGCTACAGTTGTCTACTGCGACAATGTCAGCGCCATTTATATGACTTCCAATCCTGTACACCATCGCCGTACCAAGCATATTGAGATTGACATCCACTTTGTTTTGGAGAAAGTCATGCTGGGCGAAGTCAAAGTTCTTCATGTGCCCTCTAGTCATAAATTTGCTGATATCATGACTAAAGGGCTCCCAATTCAGCTCTTCCTGGATTTCCGGTCCAGTTTTTGTGTTCGGAAGCCTCACCATGCGACTCGGGGGGGGGGGGGGGGGG
>BCLG01001233.1:107500-117993 GCA_001602295.1 Zoysia matrella
TGTTTGTCGTGTGCTAGAACGGTTTGCCGAGTGCCAGATCGGTTTTGCCGAGTGCTCGGATCCTTACATTCGGCAAACATCTTGTTTGCCGAGTGCTAGATCAGGTTTACCGAGTGCACAGATTCTGGCACTCGACAAACATAGAGTATTTTTTTTTTAGAAAACAGCCAGGTTTGCCAAGTGTCCATCCTAGGGTACTCGGCAAAGACTGTGTTTGCCTAGTGCCTACTGGTGGACACTTGGCAAACCGTATTTTTATTTTATTATTTTATTCTTTTCTATAACGTGTTTTACTAAATTTATTCGAATGTGTTTTGAAAATACCTTGTCAAATTCACTCAACAATGTATATTCTATGCTTGCACGAATATTAAACCATTATTTCATGCAGTTATAACTCAAAATCATTTTATGCCCATTAAAGTTCTATACTTGTAGTAAATTGATTAAAATTATCAAACGGATCCGAAAATTCACCAAAATTTCACATGAAACAATCTATGTTGGTTATTTCCTATAAAAAAGTTTTGAAGTGAAACCTCAACTCGACCATCACTTTGACTCTAAATCTCAAGGAATTCTTGTCAATAGTAAGATTCTTGTTTGGAGATGCTTTGATTTGTAAGCAGCGTATGGGACAACTTGTACGAAACGCGCTCAATTTTTTATCATATGTTCCACATATGATATCATGAGATCTTGACAAATTTCATAATAATTTTCAGACTTTGTTTGTTTTTTTATAGAATTTTAAAACAATTCGGTCACACGTTTATGATCATGTTTCATGGACAAAGATGTTCAAAATTTTTTATTACTTCTCAGATAAGGCCTCATATTAGACTCAATAACTTGAATATAATTTTTTATTTATTTTATTGCATTATTCGAATCACTTGCAGTTCAAATTTGACTTATCTCCAAAAATTCTATTAAATGAAATAAATTAACTAAATATAGCAAAAAGATCAAAAAATGTACCAAATTTTAACATAGAGTAGCATATACAGTATGTGGGCAGAAAAAAGTTAGGAGCGCAGGTGTGAAAAAAAAATCAAATTCTTTGCCGAGTGTAAAAAAAACACTCGGCAAAATATACATTTGCCGAGTATTCCCGGAATACATTCGGCAAACATTTTTTTCCGAGTATGAGCGGCAGGTACTCGACAAACTGTAACGGTCGCAAACGGACATCAGATTTGCCGAGTGCAGGGAACTGACACTCGGCAAACAGATGGTTTGCCGAGAGCTGGGCTTAAGACACTCTATAAAGTGGGAGTTTGCCGAGTGTTTTCTGTACGGCGTGCGTTGTTTGTGTGTCGTTTGCCGAGTGACCGTGGAATTACACTCGTCAAATCTTCGTGCACTCGGCAAATATCCGGTTTTCGGTCGTGTAAGAACTCCATGGCTAAGCAAGTTATGGAAAACATCAGTTTTAAAACAATCAATAATTTTGTTTTCGCAAAAAGATTGAATTGTTACCCTTTGTAACCCTGCCACTGATTATATATTTTGCCTCGAGAAGTACAATAGCTAGTGAGGATTTGAACGTGATGGCTCTCCTCCCCAGGCTCCACCACCGCCACTTCCAACTAGCTCGCCTAAGTTCGTTGTCGTTTCTCGGCCAGCGTCTTCGATATGGCTAGCATGGTCCACTATCGTCCTCCTGCGCTGTTTCGTCAGTATTGGGATTTTGGCCAAGTATAGCGTTTTCAGGAGGAGGTTCGTCATTGCTACTAGCTCCCTCCTCTTCGTCAACTGGGTGGTTTCACCTGCTTTTGGTCTTTCGTCGTTTCACCTATCGTCTCTCGGAAGAGGCGGTCTGCATCGCTTTGTTGGCTTTGTTTGGTGGTTGTCGTAGTGGTTTTAATGTTCATTTTGAGAAGGATCATCACTTTCGCTTCTCTGCGGCCTCAAAGGTGATAGCTTTCTTCATTCTTTCTAAGAAGCACATCACCACCAATGACTTCGATGTCTATTTTCACCAGTGGAGAGGTGGTGGACTGGTGGTGCTAACTGGAAAGTGGAGCACCGTATTTGGGAGCAACAACAGGAATAGGAATGGATTGTGGTGTCTCGTAGGAACAAGCTTGTATTCTACTAAGAGGGTTCATTTCTCGTCCCTTGTTTAGTAGCGTTCTCCTCTAAAGAAATTTGCGCCTAGGCTGAACTTAGTTAGTTTCCTTCAAAGCGGGAGAATTCATTTGCTTCGATAGAAGTTCATCTGCTGCTTCGGCATCCTGCCTGAAGATATACAGGAACTTAGTCCCTCTTTGATGTGTTTTTGAAAATTTGAATGCCTTTTTTGCTTCAATCGCCCTAGAGATACGTTGCCTGACAGAGTTAAGAGTCTCCTCTTTGTGTCAAATCTCTCCTTAGGTGGACAATTCTGGAGTTAAGACCCCTTCGCACTCTGGTAGAGGACACATCTTCAGTTCATCCCAGCATGTCTCTGCTGGCTCGCTTGTTCCCAAGGCTAGGATAGCTATTTCCTCTCGTGTTGGCCCTAATGGTCCTAGAAAGAATGTTTTGACTTCTGAAGATTCTGGTTCCGGCTCCCAGCGATCATACCCTCTCAGAATCCTGGCCTACCAGATTTGATATTACAGACCAATGCTTCAGATGCCTCAATTCTAAATTTTGGTCAAGGCTTGCAAAAATGATATCCGATGCAAATTCAACTTCAGTTATGTCACATTGACTGATGCTGCTTCAAGAAAATAAGGGAAGGCCGGCTTAAAGGGGCCTAGACCATCATGGAATCGATACAGTTGAGTCTCATCTTTATAAATCGATTAATTCTTTCGACTTCTGTTGCCCACTCAGCTTCTTCCAGTGATAGTGCCCTAGGAAACTTGAAACCCACTCTTCCCATGGTGAACTTTCCCATAGAAACTGGCTCGCTTCCTTCATCCACATCTTCAAGTGGAAGATGGAGCGCCAGATAGACGATCTCGAGCGTTTGTTCACCTTTCTGTGCAGCTGATTAGAGCTCATTAGGAGTTTGTGATTGAAGAAAATGCTGAGGGGGTCCTTGATCAAGGAGACTATGCAGTGTTCATGCATCTGATTCGTCAGTTTGTTCAGGATAAGCTGCATCTTGCTGTTTTCTCTTGCTTTCTAAATCCCTTATGCATTGGGAAGTTTCAATTAGAGGCTATATTTCACAGAGACCTGTTCTTCCATGGGAACCCATATGATAGTGTTAGTGGCAGAACTGGACAAAAATTTTAGAGGGGGCCGAACAAACATGATCAAAATTTTAGGTCAAAAATTAACAATATGCATTAAATTTTTTATTATTCATAAACATTTACATATATCAATTTTGTAATTTCCATCAAAATTTAGCAATATAAAGCATAATAATCTAAAAGATAAATATATCATAAGTTTTTATTTTAGATTTACTTTCTTGTTGGTAGACATTGTCTTCTTGTAAAATTTTTTAAGCTTTAACCTTTATTTACTAGAACATTAGGCTGCAAATTGTAAGAATAATGTTATCAGGGGTAAAAGCATTTTAGTATATTCTTACTTCCTTTGAGTGAGTTGTTTTCGTCGAAGTTGCGAACTTGTTCCTCACTAGTGGGAAAAGAAGGTGAAAATATAGAGTTTGATATTTCCCAGCATGAACATTCTTGTCTTTGTGTTGCGCATTTATGAATGCAAATAGATGAGAACAGATTGAATGGTTGAACTTTTCTATTCCTATTATGTTTTTTATGAAAAATGTAAGATAATTTTGGGTAATTGTTTGCATTATGTTTTGGAAGTAAGTCTGATGTATCTTTCTCTAATTAGATATAAAATCTTTCTTTGTGAAGAGTAATGCAGACTGTTAAAAAATTCTAATGTTTTGGGGGCCATAGCCCCCATTGCTCCCCCCCCACCCCTCAATTCCACAAGAGGCATGACCAATGGAAGAATAGAAGAAACTCTTGCGTTGGCACAATATTCCTAGGTCCCTTGGATATGTTCTGGTGAAGTGTCTTTATAATGAACCAAATTCTGTACCTAGGAGCATTATCTTCAGACAAGGTTGGAGGAATAGAACTGGATGGGCTTGGGTGCACCAATCTTAGGCTCCATTTGGAACGTAGGAATTTCACAAGAATTTTGTAGAAATCAGTTCAATTTCACAAAAAAAAAACATAAGAAAGAGAGAAAAATCCTCCGTTCCAAACGAGGCCTTACTATACAAATCTTTGGGCACATCCCCGGCACCTCATCGCGCCACGTCAGCGGTCACGTTCTTAACCGTCGAATCTCATCAGGCAACCTCAATCCCCACCGTTCCTCTACCGCGCTCCAAAGCCGAGCAGCCCTAGCGCCCCACCCCCTCCTCTCGAGTCCTGATCTTGGCTCCGCCCCCGCCGCCCAGCCCCCGCACCTCACCTCCGCCGACGCCGGCTCGTTCCTCTACCCCACCCCAGCGTCGGGCAGCCCTCGCACCCCGCCCAGCTGCTGCCCCCTCCTCCTGAGTCCTAGCCCAGGCTCCGTCGCCGCCCAGCCCGCGTACCCCACCTCCGTCCACAACAGGATCCATCCCCTCCAAGCGAGGGAGCGGACGCCAGGAGGACGGGCCCCATCTCAATCGACCCTTCTCCTCTGAGATCGACTCTGTGAGTACACCGTCCGCAGAGTCAGAGCCCGAGGGCCAAGGCGCTACCGTCCCTAGGAGCATCGGCACTTCGGCAGGTGCCTCTACCTATCCTAGACGACCAATTTCTCAATCTTGTGGATCCCCATCTTGTTTTTTGTTCTTGTGCTGATTCGATTCTTATCTCTCCTCTTGGTGCAGGCCTGAACTCAGGGACTAATCGAGGGACCTGATTCATTCCTCATTGCTCGTCAAATTGTCAAGTACTACCATCGATTTCTTTTTTCGGATGCTCTCTTTCCTTGGACCCCCTGGATTTCCAGATCATCCACAGAGGATTCGAGACCTACATGCTTGAGGTCTGTATGCTTGATCAATGTTCCTCTTGTGGTTGCGCCTACAAGTGTTTGCTGAAATGCTGTAATTAGTTAGGACTTCCTATAAGCACGTTTTATATACCAACTGATTCATATTTTGCCTGTTATAATTTATTTAGGTATGATGTACTACTCTTTGAAAGTTGGCTGTCAAGAAACTTTATGAGTGGATGATACATCTTTCATAAGACATAAGTTTGAAGTCGAGCAAAAATGTTCTTTGTTAACTGGACTTGGTTTATGTGATATTATACAAACCAACACTTTGTCGCTTTATGTTTTAATACAATTAAGTATTTCTTGCAATTAAATTAAACAATATTCTCACCATTGGATCCATGCTATGTGTAAAGTCCTGATCACTTGTATGAAAAATTGCAGGTCTTTTTTTTCTGACTTCTCTGGTATTCATATTTCTGATTAGCATATTTGTTTTGTCTTGGGTGGGTTCAACCATATTCTGGGTTTGAAAATGGTTTATAAAAAAATCATTTGTAAGGCACATATACTACACATCAGAGCAAATCAGAAAACTTGAACATATATATTTTATTGTCTTTCTATGGTTAACTTTCCTTTCCATTTGGATTTTTTTTCCATCCATGTTTTAACATGATTCATTAATATTTGCATAAAATGTCATCTTTGGCTCGACATCTAAGTGTTTAGACTGTTATCATTTTGAGTGTTAAATTTTGTTCTTTTCGTATGGAAGTTGATACTGCTGAAGGTAACCAGCAGATAGAAGAGGAGCCGTTTGAAGAAGTCTCATTCAACATGTGCTTCTATATTTATAAAGGACCTACTATTATGTGTTTGTTTATCAACGTAGTCCACTTTTCTTAATTGTAATTTCCTTTTTACTTATCCTATCAACTGTAAGCTCAATCAAGCCATTATGTGTTGGTTTTTAATAGCAAAAAGGGAAATCTCATTGCTGACCAGAAAACATATCTTAATTATGACACTAAACTCAAATAAATACAATACATTTTTAGTCTCTATACCAATGCTGAGTAATATGGACCTGACTGTGACAAAGAAAAGAAGATTGTACATTCGACCATATGGTTTCTTTTTGCATATTGTTCTTATGAGAATTTAGGCCTTCTTTGAAACGCGAAATTTTTTTCCGTTTCCTGTATTTTTCCTGTGAAATTTAACTGATTCCTGTAAAATTCCTATGAGATTCCTGTAGAATTCCTGCGTTCCAAAAGAGGCCTTAGTTTTGCCATTTTTATATCTTATTTATTTTTTAATATTTTACATTACATTTTAGGTTTGTGAGGTCAAAATAAAACACCTCAATATATCTTTCCTACCCATAAAAGAGCGACGTGGTGGTGGCCGGTCGTGGCTGCGCGCCGATAACTGGGCCCTACGCCCCTCACTCGTCCATCCTCAACCAATCAATCGATTAGCCGCAAGCCTGCAATAGCTGTCGCTGCAGTCGCCCTGCTGTTGTTTGTTCGTGCTGCATCGATGTGCTACTCGGTCGTCTTCAATTTCGTGCTCGCTTCCGTAACAACATACGGACACGCATGCTAGTACACTTAAAATTTCCTTTTCCAAAGTATGATCATTTTGTATATGATTCTTTCATATATTGTATAAACTCATGAAATAAATAAATCAAGTTATGTGATATTGATAAGTAAGCAAATCTTTTGTAGATATTGAGGATTTGCTTTTTAAATATGTTTTGATCTACAATCAAAATAAGGTAACAATGAGTTTAAATACACATGGCAATGCCGCGTGACTTTTCTAGTGTACATCCTAAACTGGGAGCATCTAGACCCCTTCATTGCTCTAGTGGATAATTTACTCCAGATGGTAATCCACACCCTCTTCATCCCCTTCAGGAATAAGGTGATCAGGGATGGAACGTAAGACCTCTTCTTTAGGCACCCTTTTCATTTCCCAGGGACAAGGGGCTGATAGTGAATTTCAAAGATAGAAGAATTTTTACTTTGAGGAGATGGATTTGGTGTAAGAGAACTATGCTGAGATTCAGACTGACTGGATTGACCTTTGTCTCCTATACACATAAAAAGCTCTTGAGGACTACTTTTCCTGAAGCACAAACTGGAGCCTGGTGGAACCAGTGTGTCCACAAGTTGAGTGACCTTAGCTGCTCATTACAATTCACAGTCTTCACTGGAGAGTCTTCTCGTTAAATGATATCTAGGGTGATCAACTTCCAAGTCAACTGCTCATCCTCTCATCTTAAGAGTGTTCTCATTATGGAGGTCCAGAATAAATTTGACATGAAGAAGTCCATGGAAGAAGCCTTTCTTAGAGCTCACTCTACCACCAGCAAAGTTTATCAAAGAAGGGAAAAGGTCAATGGGCACAAGAAGAAAGTTTTGGCGGCAAAATGAGCTAAAAAGAAAGTTTATCAGAGTAGAAAAAAGAAGGAACTGGCAGAAGTTCTTGTTGGAAAAGCTTGGATGCAGTAAAAGGCTAAAGGAACATCTTGAAGAGCATAGACAAAGAGTGACAACACCTTTCAAGAAAACCTCCAACCCCACAAATATGGAAGTTCTATGTCCACTTCTACCTTTGGTAATTCCTTCTCCTCTTTTAAACAAGTTAAATTCCCAACTTTGATTGATCTAGACAAGAGCAAGGATTCTTATCAAGTTATATCTGTTGTTTCTCACCATGAAGTGGTAATGAGGAGATGCAATGTACCCCCTGAGGAGGTACGGGATGAGTTTCAACCGAGGAAGAGAAAAGCACTGATCAAGCAAGTAGCAGCCAGCGGGGGTTCATTTAAGTGTTCCAATGATTAGTGTCTTTAGCATGTTTAGGGTGGTACGATATTTGACTGTATCCTATGCTTCAGTCTATATCTCCCTGTATTTTGTTGATCAATGTCTCCCAGTTCTTTTTACTGTAACGTTGTTGGCGTTCCTTGCATCATCACTAGGATGATAAGTACAAGCATTGGTAAATCACACTAAATCAGATAGAAGTTCAAAAGTGCACAGAAATATCATTGCATCATTTTACCCAAGAGTATTCTAGTTTATTATATTTATCCCATAGGAAGGTTATGGTGATATAGGAAAAAATTATTCTATGGACTAACTCATTATTGCAACAACAAGTCTAAAGTAGGGGTAAAGAATATATGGATAATAAAGATAGTGGATACACACAACATTTGGTGTGTTTGGTTGAGCTGTGAGCTGTGAAAAAGTAGCTGTGAGCTGTGAGAAAGCTAAAAACTATTTGGCTTAAAACAGCTGTGAAGTTGTGAAACAGTAAGATAAATATATATAAGTATAATATATATAATATATATTATAGTTTATAATTATAATTATATTACATAACTATAATAATATATAATTATAACATATATAATATTATATATATTATAAATATAATATAATATAGAATATAGATTATAACTATATAATTATAATGTAATTTTAGTAATATATAATTATAATTGTATTATATAATTACAATTAATATATTATAATATATTATTATAGTTATATTACATAATTGTAATAATATGTAAATATATATTACTGTAATTACAATTATACTTTTATTATAATTATATTACATAATTATAATTATATAATATAATTATAACTATAAATACCTATATATCACTATAATTACAATTCTATATAATTATATTACCTAATTGCAATTATATAATATAATTATAATTATATAGTAATATATAATTATGTATAATTACAACTATACATAATATATAATTATAATAAAAATATAATTATATGTAATTATGTAATATAATTATATATTATTATAATTATGTGGTATAAATAATTATAATTATATTATTATGATACAATTGTAATTATATTACATAATTGTAACTGTAGTAATATATAATTATGTATAATTATAATTATAATATATATAAATCAGCACTCACAGCTGGCAAAAGCAAGTCCAAACCTGCTTTTGATTTTTAACTAGAAGAAAGCTGTTTTCTCGAAAGCACTTTTGTCACAGCTGAACCCTTTGGTTGGGCTTTTGACTTTTGCAAAAGCAAAAGCCAAAAGCTGGCCCAACCAAATGGACCCTTGGCCTATGATGTCATGTCTTAAATAACACACATAAGTGACTGCTGGGTTCCCACAGGAAACAAGATCAGTCCTTCCTGATATGCTAATTATCCAACTGCTCAGGAATGGGTGAGAGAAAGGTTAACGTGAGTACCCCTTGAGTGAGTTGTATGGTCCTCAAGTCATGTGGATATAGTTGAACTCCCCTGCAGGGTGTATAATCGGTTCGAATCACTGTCCTCTCGGTTATGACTAAGCTTAGTGTCCATTAGTGTCAACATAGTTAAGAACTTCACCTAATTAATAACATGTGAAAAAGGCTGTGAGCTATTGTTGACGCATCTCCTAGTGTTGTTTACTTGTTAACTTGGGGGTACTTAGGGATATGGATTTTGTAGGTGTCTTATAGCCATGCCGATGTCTTTAAATTTGTGCTTGCTAACATATCACTTTACTTTAATCATCGCTTCATGCAAAAGAAATTTAACATATGACCTTATCCTGGCTATTTAACCATATGTATATTCTTTGGAGTCTGGACTAGCCCATGGGTAATTCTTGCTAAGTACCTTCATACTTGCATTTGCTTGGTTGGAGTTTTACAGGTATTATTGATTGCCCCAATCAAGCCTGATAGTGGTGTTCGTTGGATGAGCACAACCATCTCTTTTGGTTTATTTTTTGATGTGTAACTCTCTTTGGGTAACTCTCGAATTGGTAGAGATGTGACACAAAATCAATCTAACCTCAAATCGACATGATTTAAACCCCGCAATCACAACACTACTTCTCTTATGGTTATCAACCGTGCAACACATGATTGATCTCGCAAAGAAGACTAATCCCAGCCTACAAATCGAAGAACACAAGCATGAGCAAGCAGGAAGAAGGCAATACAATTACGAAATCTGAATTAAACTCACGAAGTTGGAATCTAACAAATTATTTAGCGGTGAAATTGATAAGGACATCCCTTCATTGGATACACACAACGCTCCTCCACTTACTATAGATAGTCCATGTAACATCCCGAACTTTCGAATAAAGTGGCGTTATTCCCGAATTCTATTCCAATTTAATTGTCTGTTCCAATATTTTCATTCTGTTCAAAAATCAGTTGTCCCGAATTTCGTTCGGTCTAAATTCGAAATCCGTTTATCTAAATTGATCAGGTGCCGAAATAATTTAGTCCGCGTAATTTTTACGTTTGGGCTAAAATTATTTTTCCGAAATTTTCCTAATTAGTTTTTCAGATCTCTAAATATATTTCCTAATTAATTTCTTCAATCTTCTTAATTATTTCACGATTTTCAATAATTTACAGATTAATTCCTAACCCTAACCCTCATTCTAATCCCCTCCTATAAAAACCCTCCCATTCTTATCCTCTTTTCTCTCTCCCCATTCTCCAGAAAAATCTGTAACCGCTTCTCCTTCCGCGCCGGTGCTCCA